>BGPR01000633.1:318241-423293 GCA_013235015.1 Araneus ventricosus
GACTCCTCATTGTATTTAACTTTAAAAAGTGACACAAACACATTAACGTTTTGTCAACATAGCCAAAACTGCAGCGAGGGTAAGTGGCGCCCAGGGAATATATAAATATATCAAAAATCAAATTTCAATGGAGAGATAAAAGGATGGAAAGTATTTCAGTAAAAAAGAACGGATGCGTCTTCAGGGAAGGTGAAATCCGTACTAATTATCCATACTAATCATAAAATAATTAGGAAATGCGTTTGTGTTTTATATTAATTTTATCATTTTCCCCTTTTCTTTATTCTTATAAACTTTTTATCCCTATTGAAACTATCGGTATTTTATTTCCATCAAGTTTATTGCATTGTTTTTTTACGTTTGTTTTGTTTTTATGTAGTTTTTACTACTGATTTGATTGTTTCTTGTATGTATATATATTTGTATGTTTTTGAATTTTTGTCTTTTGTTTCTTGTTTGTTTTGATATATATATTTCTTAAATCATTTTTAACGACACCTCAATTAAATTACTTCCATCGTAATAAGCGCACTGCAACTTGCTTTTCGAGTCACGAGTCTTTTGCGGGGAAATTCTCTTCTCTGGGCGCTTAAACTTTCTGCGCATTCCTATCTCCCCTTTTTGATTCAAGCATGTAAGCTGACAAGAACAACTCGCCGTAACCTTTTGAACACTGGTCATGGAGCTACGAAGAAACTGAATCCATTACCCATGAAGAAATAACCTAATATACTCAATGACTGAATAAAAGAAGATTAAGCCAAATATTGTCTCTTACGTGACCAAACTGGACTACACCTCACTTTCATTAAAGCATGATCTTATATATATATAGTATTTTTAATTATTAGATTAAAATTAGATATAGATTAGTTAAAAATTGAAGTTTTTGCAAGGGATTATTGAAATGTTTGACAATTTCTTGTTGAATATTATGTTATGACACTTTATACATTGGTTATTATATATATATATATATATATGACCCCCGGGGCATGATATTATTTTTACGCAGTCTCATCATATTTTGCTCTAAAAAATAATATAAATGCAGCAATGTTTTGACTCCATGGCCCCCTAAAACTGGCGCTCGGGGCATCTGTACCTCCCTTGCTCCCCGTTCGCTACGCCACTGAATTTATAGCGGCAGTCAAACCGCAAATCATCTTAGTCTTTGAGTATAAAGTGATCTTTTTAAACAAGGAAAAAAATTTAGAAAAAGTGTTACCTAAGCTATCTTAGTTCTCCAGAAAATTGACCTAAATCTAATTATGCTTACTGATCAGCGAAAGTGTCACAGGAAACAAATAACGAAATAACGTCGACGTTACACAACTTATACCTAAATACGCTTCCAAGAATCGCGTGAATACCACTCCTATAAATTGAAAGAATATCTATTTTATTCACAGCATGTGTAAAATAAAATAACATTTTAACTATAAAATGCACGAAAACTTTTATAAGAATTTACCATTAAACAGAAACCACTGGATTTGGCGATTAATCGGCGGGTTACCGGAAAACGGTCTGTGAATCTAAAATAAACAAACCAGAAAACTTGTCCATAAGATGCCCAATTTAAAAAATCTCGTAAAAGAGATTACTTAATTTTACTGTAATTACATTAAACGTGTAATTGTACGAAAAAAAAATATATTACACATTATTTAAAACTGGCGGTCTCATATTTAGTGATGGTTTTCTAAAAACATAAGCAACTTACATAGCTTAGAGTTGACTGTGTTTCATCTTACTTGAATTCTGTTAAGAAGTTGACAAACACTTAGAGGCTAGTAATGGCCAACACTAAAGGGGAAAATAACTGATACCCTGCATGTCTGAAATTCCAGTCATAAAACTGAACACCCAAAATATGTTTAACTACTACCTGTTTTCAAGTAAGAGTTTTTCGATCCATATTTAAAATAAGTAAGTGATAAGCATATCATTACTGTAATTTGCAAAAAATAATATGAATGCAAGATTTGAAATTCTGAAAAACAGCAGAACGATCTTAGAAACTGTAAAAAAATATAAAAGACAAATTCATAAAAAAATAAGTACATAAAATATGCATTTCATCGAATTCCTTTAAGCAGTTTCTAGGTTAAGACATCAGTACTTTCGCATTTGAAAGTCCCTACTTATTAAATTAATGTAAAACATAGCCCGAGGAACTTTACCCCGTAGTCTTTATGTGCATATGATTGATGACTTATCAAGGTTTGACTGTGTAAAATGTTTTAACAAGTATTTTCTTCAATTATCTCGAATTTCTGGGCAAAATAAAAAAGAAAAAGGATTACCAATGTTTGCATAAAGTCTTCATTCATTTCAAATGAACTGTATGTGTTAATGACCTAACTTTTTTTACATTCATCCTTACTAGAATTATGTTGTGATACTTTATACTTGTCATTTAACAGGCAACCATGTTTGTTGAAAGAAATGCAAAGTATCATATTGCGGAAACTGGTCAAAGAGGATATTGAAGAATGATTGCTATATTTAAACTCATGGGAATAGCTTAATATGCTTCTGGTCAGAGGATCTGTTTGGCAGCAACTGAAACATTTAAAGCTGATTAAAATCTATAGCAAATTAAAGAGTTCAATTGTTCCCTTTCGTCCACAGATGATGCCTCAAGCTTCAAGAAGCTGCTCTAGGGTATTATAAACTATATGTCTCTGGTGATAATTACTGCAACCCTCTAGAATTTGGAATATGCTGTAGATCTGGTCTCCTTAAATGTCTGTAGATTTCAAGTGAGCTCACATCAAATTTGTTAGTTTGTAGCAAATCAAAGTTGTTATAGCCCAAACTCTAAAATGGCTTTTATAAAAAGAGACCTTGGAGAAAGAGACTTTTCCCCCTTTACCTCCCCTCTATAAATCTAATCTTATAATCTGATTATAACAAGGACTTACAATACGGCCTATAAAGATTAGAAAAATCCATATTGTTTAATTTATGCGTGTTTTTAAAAAGGTTGGTTTTCTAAAAGTAAAAATGACAAGGCAAAAATTGGTGATGTAAAAAGAAGTTGCATGTCTTAAAATTGCTTTAAAATGGTGGCTTATGTTCGTTTTCGATATAATATATTAATCCTTTTAATATTACTCATTTTCTTTATAAATAAATAATGATATTCCTTTTAATTTAAACCAAAACTTCTGTCTTCTGAACTGACAACCCTTTTTAGGCTGGGAAAAAAATCCTTGCTTCATGGGTATGTATGGGCCAAGGAAATTAAAATAAGTCTATAAAGCATTAATTAAAAGTGAAGAAAAAGCAATTTAATCAGATGACTGATTTAAATAATTTCTTGAAATGTTTTAAAGGAAAATTGCTAAAATTATTATTATTATTATTATTTGACATGAAAACGTCTTTCCGTTCTTTACAGTGATAGTCGGTCGAACTTTCTTGCGTGACAAAATACCGTCAGATTTGAATCGCTAATAACTACGAGACTAATAATGCGAAAAGAATGGTTGATCCCACAACGGATAGATCATATCTGTAAGAGTTTGCCGCATAGTATTTGTTTTGCCTGTGACGTCATCGTACCAGTGTAGGCGCATGCGCGTGATTGTTATGAATTAGCTTTATGTAAGGTTATAAATAAATGTAGCATGGAAACGCGTTTAGCTAGGAGGTTCATTCCGGTGTAATTTTAAACAGATTGAGGAGTATTACTAAGACCCAAAATGAGACGATAAAAATATTTATCAGAATATAAGTAAAAATCGATATTAAATTAAAAATTTCAAACTCCGCATGTTTTTTTGATTATAACATGCAGAGTTTTCTTTCGAATTGTATGAAACTTACAGAATACTTGACAATACGTAAAAGAAACATTGTATTAAAATTTGAATATTACGGGAAATATGAGCATTTGTAGTAAAGAATGTTTTACTGCGCATACGCGAAATGCAGTTATATATACTGTCGACAGATGGCGCCATCAAAAGCTACCCTAAATAAAACATAAGAAAGGAGCAGTTCGGGTCCGCGCCGTAAATTTTTCGTGAAAACGTCGCGATAAAATCTTTAAACAAGTATTTCGAATTAATATGTAATTTAATTATCGATCTCTTTAATACAATATTTACACAGAGTAGTATAATGGTTACAGAATAGATAAATCACAAGTTTATCACAGCATGTAGCAAGGGTCTGTGGTCACGAAAAATCTACGGCGCGGACCCGAACTGCGCCTTTCTTATGTTTTTTTTATTTATTTATTTAGCTTAGTAACATAGAAGAATCTGACAGAAACACGAACTGCGAATGTTAGGCAAGAACAAAATTCATGAACGAGTCGCAATTTGGAGCCTAGAGCGTAGATATAGCGTAGAGTGTAGACACTTGCATCATAGTTAATTGATCGTCCCTAATCAGTTTGGGATGGATGTGAGTGGAAAATGTTTAAGCGAATCGTGATTTCAAGTATCTATTAGTAGTTAATGGAAAACAAGAAAGTTTAAAATAAGTTATCTTTAAATGCATAAATGCTGAAGAATGAAAAAGTAGTTTTGTTGCTGAACTAGCATTTGACACGTTTTCTTGATGAAAAATGAATTAGTAAGTTGAACGATCTTAAACATGAAAAGAAATCTTACACATCAATTATTGTTTGCACCAAAAATTCAAGACCAAATAAGGTTACGTCAGTTGCGTTAATTCGATTTAATAAATTGTATTTTGATCCATTTGAAATTGAAATAAAAATTTTTAGTCAGATCTAGGTCGCGATAACATAAAAAAAAATTATACCGTTATAATTGTTTTTTTTCCCTTACATCCCACTACAACAGAATTCAAATCATAATATTTCTTACGGAAGTAAAAGAACTCATTTGTTATATCAAAGCTACAACATATGAAGGTTAGATATAAAAATCATCAAAAGAGATGTACTACGATAACAGCTTCTTGTATAAATGATTAATACTAATTTTCTTCCTTTCATATCCTTCGAATCAATTCATATTTTCAATGCATTAAAAATTCGAAGTTGATTGAACATCTAATTTACAACATTTCTATAATAACAGAAACAGATTAAATTATTCTATATGCAATTATTTTTGATTAAGAGGCTCAAGGTGCTGTAATTTGTATTTCATAAAAAGTAATAAAGTCATGTGAAAAAAAATCGTGTCTTCTATTCTTAACAAATGATTTGGGATTGATATAAAAACTGAAGTTTGACAGCAACCACGAGGGCGTTAATTGCACTGAGGTGATCAATCACATCTGATTGATTACTTGTTGGCAGAAACATCGAAGAGAAACTGAGTAATTCCAGGCGGAAAATGAGATGATTTTCACCACCTACTTAACATCTAGTTCAAAATGTGGTCTCAAGATATTTATCAATATCTTATAATGTTTCACTATAAAATCTGAGTATAAAAGCTACCTTGATTGGATAGTTTTTAAAAGGAAATACCGCTTTTCGTATACAGTAAAACCTGTACTAAAGGGAACCTAAAGGGACTATAAAAATTTTCCGTTTTAGACAGGATTCCGTTTTATACAGGGCTCATTAGTATATGAGTATTTAAAATGTATCTAATCATTATTTAAATTAAATCGATTGTAATAAAAAGATATTCTAACATTAACAAAATACCATAAATATTACGATAATTACGTTTTAATAAGTGTCACATTTTAATTAAGATTTAGTTAATTTTTAAAATTACACAATAACAAAAAAAATTATGAAACACATAAAAGTTAGATGTTTATATGCATTTTATTTTAATAATATTGCTTTTAGACACAAAATAGAAATAAATATTATAGTCATTACTTACTCTAAAAAAAATGATTTTCTTTACTCAAAAACTACAAATTTAAGGAAAGTAAGTTTATTTTCTGAATCTACATTTTAAAATAATCCAGCATTGTTTCCTGTACATATCTTTTGATGAATAATTCTTCGCTCCGTTAATATTCTCGTATTCTTCAAAAGTTCAAACATTTCAGCATCTCCCTGACTTATGGCAAACTTTTCAAGTTCAGGTACTGTATCTAAAAAGGATCCATATGATTTAATGGCGAGTTGTTCTTTATCGGAAATGCTTTCATTTATATTAAATTCATCATCATCACTGCTATCTTTGTTCGTATGCCTTTGAATTATATTATTCACATTATCAATAGGAACCTCTGTTAAAATATCATCGTCGATTGATATGAATTCTTTTGCACTCATATCGGAAAACTTTACACTTGTTCAACAAAATCTGCAGATTACTTGCATCTATATCTTCGGCTGATATATAATTTTCGATGCAAATATTTTCAGTTAAATTCGCATAAGTTTTTCCCCCGTTAGAACAGGTTTTCTAACAATAAAATTTTGTGAATTGTTCTTTGAAATTTTGCCCGTTTCCGCGTTAGACAGGTTCCGTTTTATGGAGGGAATGTAATATGGATCTTTCTATATTTTTCGACGGGACCAAATATTTTTCTGCTTAAGACAGGATTCCGTTTCTTACAGTGTCCGTTTTAAACATGTTTTACTGTAATTCAGTTTTTTATATTTTGCTTCCAATACAACTGAAGTTTTTAAACAATAAAGTATAGTGCGGTTAACTATCGTTTAATATATAAATTGTCGAACTAAATTGCATTTAAATTGAATATAGTTTCTAAATTTCAGTTACGTAGCACTTCATTTTAAAAAATCAAGTGGATTTTTTTTAATTTATAGCAAAGGCAATTGCTGAATTTTTAAATATTATATATAAAAAATAGTAATACTACTTTATAAAATAGTTTTTCTTAGAAGAAAAAAAAATAATATTCATTTTTCTTTGAAATTTTAAAAGATCTTATCCGCATAATCGGTATGTTTCGCATTTCTCTTTTTATTCTAATTTTTAAGGACAGAAATTGAAAACTGAAACGTTTATCTTAAACTAAAAAGTATTTTAGATGAGTAGGAAGCATACAGGGATCAAAACACTGACGTTACTTGTCAGAATATTAAAAATGTCATCGTGTTGTTAGATATTTAACAAACTATTTAAAACAAAAAGTATTCAGTTAATAAATGCAGGCATTTTCTAACAATTAAATATTCTAATCTATATAATCCATGTTTTTAAATATAAAACAGCGCTTATCATGAGAGAGACGATCACTCACAAGAAAAATATTCACATTTCTATTAATGCCAATTACAAAAGTTCATTTCCATGAATGACATGCTTTCTAGTTTATTAACCCCTGGTATAAAACAGCAAAATACAATGAATAAGCAAAAATATTATGATTCACTCAAATAACAATGCATCATAAAGTTTTCTAAACAAACTGATGCTTAATAATGCTTTCATTTCACATGTTGAAACAGTACTTTAAATCATTTTTATATTACTTGTTTTTTTGGTAATTAACAAAGTAGAAAATACTATTAGGCCATAATATATATAATAATAATAATGCGCACTAATACATATAATATTTTACTTATCAAGCATATATTTTGAAATCTTGAAATTCTCGTCGATCCTTGAGCGGATACTTGTTCAAAGGAAATGACTTTTTGCAAGAGAAAAAGAATTATTACTAAAAGAAAGACAGTGCATCTTTTGAACTGAGCCCCGACTTCCTATAAGATGGAAGGATAACATCCTTTCCTCATGAATGAAAATCTCTAATTATACTAAGAAGAACTAGGTTCTAAGAAAAAATTTTATACCAGTCTAAAATAAAGCCTCCCAAGACTGTTTTCATACTGCTCCGAAGATAAACAAACAAGAAAGAAAACTTTCAGATGGTAGCTGGGAAAGTGATGAAAGGATAAAACCGGCCTTGGGTAACTTTCTCCAGAATGATTGAAGGAAGCGTTTTCATAGGGTAATGAAAACTTTTGAATAAGATAGAGCTCAGAAAACAGCAACAATCAGTCTTTTCTTTGGAAACTTATTTTGAAACAGCATAAAAATTCTTTCACATCATCGCATTTTTATCCTATCGTATATTTTTAAAATGCTGGTTTTCGCAGAATTTCGCTCGAATACAGCTTTTACTCAAGGGTGTTAAGTTAAAAGAGTCTTTAAGAATATTTAATTTGTTTTTTCTTTCGTATGCCATGTATTTTCGATCTTATATGAAAAGTATTGCTTTCATTTTTACTTTCTCGTATACGAAGTATACAAAGAGTAAATATTGTAATGGTAAAAAAAATTCGAACTCGAGATTTTGACGAATCTCCACGTTTTAGACCTTCCCGAGTCTGAAAAACACAATTTTGGAATTAAATCTGTCTGTGAACACGATAACTAAAACTATTGAAGCTACGGGGATGAAATTTGTTTTGTGATCTTGACACATAATTTGTAGATTTCTATCAAATTTTGGACAAAATCCGTCTACGGGAAGTCTGTTTGTCTGTCCGCGTTCATGTGGACACTATAACTCAAAAACTTGAATAGCTAAATGGATAAAATTTGGTACACAGTTTTATCATGAGGAATGTAGATCCACATCCAATTTTGGGCCAAATCCGTCAAAGGGTTGACTGTCTGTCGGACTGTATAATCGCATACTTGTAAAAATTATATCTCCTAAACCCGTTGGCTTAGATAAATAAAAATCGGTATGGCGGTTGCTAACATTAATTATAGATCTATGCCCAAATTTCGTTTCAATCGGTTACAAAAAAGGCGTTCAAATTGCATTTTCAATTTTTTTTACTTGCATACTGGAAGTAATCTCTGCGCATGCGCAAACTATTCAGCGATAGCGAACGAGGTCAATTTCTCCTGTTTTCTTTTCGCTCGCGCACGCCTTAGCATTAGCGGAGTTTGCTAGAGTGTGATAGAAAATAAATATTGCGAAGTTTTAATACATACGCATATCTTGGAATTTGATTCTTCACCTAAATATTTTACAATCGCTATAATCTACAATGAAAAATATTCTGTTAGTCATTGCATTCTGGTTTACAGTAGGTTAGAATTTTTATCCAAGCAGGGGGAGGAGAAATGACAAATTTTTGAGAAGTATACGAGAAAGTTTAGGGGAGGCCACTGCCGCTGTTTTCTTCAACGTGCGTTTGGGAAACATGCAACCACAGATATTAGCAATTTACCATTACTTTCGACAATGGGTTTATGACTTTCTCCTTATGGCGACAGCACATACGATTGCTATAATTTTTGTCAAACTGTCTATTTTTATTGGGAATGGTATATATATATATATAAGCATTTAGTTTCAATTATTTCTTAATTTTATTTTCCTTTCCTTGTTTATTATGCTCAGTTATGCATGCATTATGTATACATATATGTAATTTGACGGTTTTTATTTTAAAAAAAATCAATAACGTATCTGTGGCAACCACATCAGTAAGTTATTATTCAGTGTTATTGCTATATCGTTCAATATTCACAATGTTGTATAATATCATAACAATACTGTAGAGTATCTTTCGCTGCTTGGGCACTAAAATCAGTGTCAAATTTCTTAAAGCAAATGATCAAAAAATAACGGTTAAAATATGAAATAAAAGAAACTTCCTCCATGTAGCATAGCAATATTTCTGATATGCAGCTTCTTAATCACTTAACTGACTTGCTCGTCGATCATAAGTACATCGCATTAACGTATTTTTAAGATATAAATATATATTTAGTCATTCACAGACTTTATAATTCGGTACAAAATGTATCTGAAGCCCATAAACATGCCAGTATTCTATGAACTCTTAGATGAATCAAAACAACCACCCATTCCAGGGTCGGATTTAGCCTTTGAACCGCTCCGTTCAAAAGTAAAAGTGCGCCCCTATGGAACTACAATGTAAGCGTTCTAAAAAAAAAAAAGTGCAAGATCTTTTATTACATTTTTAACGAACATCCAAAAGTAATTGACACAAATACTTACAATAACTTTTCACTTAAAATACTTCATTTAAAAAAAAACAGTTTACAGGAGTATAATTCAGACGACTTTTTTTTTTTTTTACGAACTTTTAGTTCAGAAAATTCTCTAATTAACTCAGAAACATCTAAACTGCTTCTTAGTTCATACTCAATCAGGTCTGACAATCTTGTTTGAGATGTTGCTGCTCGCAAATAGTTCTTGATTTTTTTTAGTTTGGAAAAACTACGTTCCCCGGATGCAACACTTATTGGAAGAGTTGGTAAAATTCTTGGAGCAATGCTCAAGTTTGGAGCAAAATGCACACAGACATTGCCTTTTATATATATGATTATTGGAGTAGTGCTTGAAAGTTTTGTGCTCATTAGTACATAAAATTAGATTGTTTTATTGTTTTTTAGAATTTTTTCCGAAACTTTTCTAATTAATTCAGAAACTCCGGGAAACTCCTCAGAACTGGGAAATTTGCGCCTCTCGATTTTTTTGTTCCGTGCCGGGGCGCGGACTAACGGAGTGTTCGTCCGTTCCGGCCCTGCCCATTCTCAAAACAGAACAAGTCATCAAAATAGACAGAAGAAAAAAAAAGAACTGAACAATTAAGTGGTTAATACGCTCAAGGACAAGACGATATGTCCTTTAGTACGTGTACTGAAAATGGTCAACACAGGACAAAACATCTTAAATACAAAGACCTAGCAGAGCTGCGATAATAACAAACAAGAGTTTTTTTTTTTTTTGAATGAATAGTTTAGAAATCCCACTTATTGAATCCAGCAATGCAACAGAACCCTTTTAGAATGTTAAGTCCAGTATTTCCAAAATGATTGAGCTGTTCTACCCTTTAGGCGGTGAAAAAACAAATGGTATGCCAAATTAATACACCCCAAAACAGATGAACAGACTCAATAAATACGTAATACCCCCTTTTATTGTACGATTTAAAACGGCAGAGTTCAACAAACAAGCAACCTCTCATCTTCTCTAATAGCTTTCATTTTCCATCATTAAATCAATCTTGAACAAGATCGTTTACACGCAATTCCGTCAGAGGAAGAAAAATGAAAGGATGATTTTACAGGAAGTTACAGCATGACAACAAATAAAAAAAATTGGGGAAAGGAAAGCAATAAAAATAATCGTGTGTATTGTTCTTTGCATCGGAGGTTTTTTTAGCTGCAATTTGCAAGCAATTTTACCGCAACTCGAATTTCTTTCCCGGTGCTTTAGGTTTACTTTAGAGTGGTATCACAGTAAGCTACATACGATTGCAATTTTATATCGGCATTGAATGACAGGTGAAATTTTCAAATTAGAATATAACAGACGAGGTTACTTTTTGTCAAAATACTTTAAACGAACGTTACTAAAACGTAATGGACCCGAAAAGTAATAAAAAATATATTGCGACAGTTTGGGACAGTAATTTTCCAAATCACGAAAGTGATCAGACAGTCAAAATATTTCAAAATTTAAAATAAGTGAAAAAATATCCAAACACTGAGAGAGTATTTTATAATATTAAGAAATTTATTATACTGGTTATATTAGGTTTTTCTAATTAAAACGACCATGACGGACAGCAACAAAATATACTGCTCAAGGAAGTTAGAGGATATTTCAAAATGAATATGAAGCGATAAAAAAAGTAATAATTTTTTAAAATTTTTATTATTAAAACATCAGAAAAGCAAACGACGAGTTGTAATCCTGATGTTCTTGTTTAATAAAAAAAAATCAAATGTTTCTTTTTTTATAGCTTCATATTCATCTTGAAATACCCCCTAAGTTTTGTGAGCAGTGTATATGTTATCATTAAATACTAATCATTTGCTTCTAAATTAAAGCTGGAAAAAGATTTTAAATATTAGTCATTAAAATGCGAGTTTTTATGCAATATAGTATTTAATTTTTATAAATACTAAATTTACATATACGGCAATGCAAAATTTCAGTAACTGAAGTTCATATTTTCTGTAATTTAATTCAGTTCTAAACCCGGTATAACACCCGGTCTTTAGGAAAGTGAAAATTTAGATATTTTGACTTTAGAATGCTTTTAAGTCTTTAAAATAACTTTTATTTCAAATTAGTTTCTATTAGTTAGCATATTTTTGTTTCAAGCCGAAGGTATTATTAATACGATGTAGTATGAGGACTTAGCTTTGAATTAAAAGACATCCGAAAGTTAATTGGGCACCTACATTCTAAATACACTGAAAAAAAATTAATATTTCTTTTTTTTAAATTTCCATAGTAAAGCTAGTACACAGTAGCTACTAATGATCGTGATAAGATTTTTTTTAAATTAAATTAAAGAAATTATGAATAATATTAACGAAATTAGATTAGCAATATTTTGTACAGCACAAATAAAATTGCTAAATAAATTTTATTTTATTACAGCTACAAAAACATGTACATTGTCTTATAGCTATGATTCCTTTTTTCTTTTATCTAGTTTTCTTAGGTATCAATAGTCTACCAGGCAAAATATTTGAGAAAATCTTTGCAGCTCGTAATCTTCTTTTATTGGACCCCAAAATAACCTGCAGAAAAGTCAAAGTGCATAACTTCCTTCTATTTTCGAGCATTTACCTCTGGGCGACCTCATAAAACGACACACTTTCAAGCACATAAAGTCAGGGGACAAAGGTCATTGGAAAACTACGATCACAATGAGAAATGAAAATAATAAAACGAGTGTGTTTATTGTAGTGAAATTAGTCTTGAATATGCCTGTCTTCCATTTCTTTCGAAAAGGAAGTAGATGAAGTCAAGGTCTCGGATGAGTAGGAAAAAGAAAAAGAGAAAATGGAAGATACTTTACGAAATCTTCTTTATTTATTTACAAAGAAGATAGCATTTCATATGGTGCAAACCAAGATATTTAAAGGCGTTTTTGTCATTAAAATAAATTAGCATGATTTTAAAAGTTTTTAAAGTTAAATATTAAAGTATCTTTCCATTAAGATTCACAAAGCTGCGATACATATTTGCAGTGCTTTCATTTTTACTTTCTCGTATACGAAGTATACAAAGAAAAAGTATTGTAATCGTCAAAAAATTCGAACTCAGGATTTTGACGAATTAGCACGTTTTACACCTCTCCGAGTCCGAAAAACACAATTTTGTAATTATGTGTGTGTGTGAACACGATAACTCGAAAAATATCGGAGTTACGGGGATGAAATTTGTTATGTGATCTTGACACATCATTTGTAGGTTTCTATCAAATTTTGGACAAAATCCGTCTACGGGAAGTCTGACTGTCTGTCCACTTAAATGTGAACACTATAACTCAAAAACTTGAATAGTTAGATGGATAAAATTTGGTACACAGTTTTATCATCATGAATGTAGGTCTGTATAAAATTTTGGGCTAAATCCGCCAAAGTGTTGACTGTCTGTCGGTCTGTATAATCGCAAACTTGTGAATACAATAACTCTTTAAGATAATGACTTGGATATATGAAATTTGGTATGTGGCCTTCTAACCTTAATTGTAGATTTGTGTGCAATTTTCGTTTCAATCCATTAGAAAAAAAGTTGTTCAAATTACATATTTGGATCAAAATGCACATTGCGACTGTGTGTTGGCGAGCGTTTCGCTTATTTTACTCAAGTTAGTATGGTTGGCTTTTCACCTTGGCGGTCTACGAAGGAAATTGTAGCGAGAGGCAAACAAGCGCTTTGGAAATAATGGCAACACCCTAAAACGAAACTTCGTTTTGGCATTCTCCAGATGGACGCCTGTGATAACCAGAGATATGGTGAAATCTTGTGTGATATAAGACCAAAGGAACATCACCCCACCCTGCCTAAGCATCCGGGTAAACAACTGAAAGACCGGCCGCCGCAACAGATAGTCGGGCACTGTGGTTCCTGCATAATGGCCACCATTACGAGTGGCTCATGCAGCAACCCCCCGTTTTACAGGGGTACGATCCGTCTTCGGAAGTGAGCCCAAAGAGCCACACCACCATTATTGTGCCATCGGGTTGACGAGAGCCTGCTTACTTATACGGCAGCCTCTCCTCCGCGAACTCACGGTGTCCCCACGATGGGGCTTGTGTGATATAGTACGATTTCGTACTCAAAAACGTTAAATAAATTTGTGGTACCTCAGCGCGCGTAAAAATTGCGAACATACACATTTTTTTTTTTTTTTTTTTTTGCAAAATATTAAATTTTTGGGAATCCATAAATTTTATATGTTTGATTATAATTCGACATTCATAATTTCTTTCTCAAAATAACAAGGCCTTGGGTAAATACTCCCAAAATATTTACCTACCCACTGGATGTTTACCACCCCACATTACTGGTCGTATGCGAGAAAGTTTCGGGGAGGCCACTTCTGCTGGTTTTTCTAAATATGCAATATATTTCCTTCGCTTGCTTTAAATAAAGAAAAATAAGCACAAAGAGTACATAGAGTCACGCCCAAAAGGCGAATGCTACAATCGAGCCTTGTCTTTGCAATTTATTTAAATGTAAGAAAAAATAGTCAATTAAAAATGATATTGTAGCAATATTTCATATAAAATTAAACTACTTAATAATGAATAAGTTTATCAAATCTAAAACAACCTTTCCAAAGTTTTGAAATAAGAAATCCTCTAGCTCATTTTCATCTACAGTTTTTTATGGAATTTCACGTTCTAAGCCAGAGCAAACATAAACCAATAAAATGATAGTTGATAATACAATACATAATAATTGTTAAGTATCTTTTAGTTGATTCTCTTTGTTTTGATACTATACAAAAAAAAAAACTAAACAAAATTCGCACATTTTTTCGTCCTGAAATACGTTTTGCTCAGAAATAAATTTAGAATATAAGGTTTTAAAAAAGTATGATTAAAAAAGACCAGCCTAATATCTATGTTAGTGTTTAAATTATTGAAGAAATATTCATTCTCATTAAAACTCATTACCTAAGATTATCCTATAAAATAGCAAATATTTTTATAATTTTAAAAATTTCCATTTGCTCGCAAAAAACCCCCTTAAAATTGAAAATTCTCAGCTATGAATGACATGAAAATTTTTTAAGAATTCACTCATCAAATTTATTTCATGTCCAAAAGTTCGGTACTAAGCATTAATTTTATTTCCTCTAAATGGTAAAAAGCCGGCAATTCAGCAAGGCAACATCAATACTTTTGTAAATATTTGCTTCCACTGCATAGATTACATAGCTGTTACTTGGCAATAAAATTTTACAGCCATTTCGCGGTTTCTTTAACAGCAGGTTTCGTAACTATTTTGCTTTCTTCCTGATCAGCTGACATCTTACATTCAGTATGCGGTTTATTGTTTTCTCACCAAATGATTCTCCTATACTTAAAAGGTTCTCATTTCAGCGAATTTTAAAGAAGGGGAAAGAAGTATATCCTATTGATAATAAGAGTAGTATAGCTTCATCTTTTTAGGTCTAACGTCATTTACCACTCCTTGGCACTTCATTACGTTCAAGTGTAGACGCCGAAATGAAAAACGAAGAAAAGTGAAGCAAGTCCTCAAAATAAGGAACGTGCCTTATTTTTTCGCAAAAGAGGAGATAGGATATTTCACACGCACAATAAAAAAAAAAAACCCAAAGTACGACGATTAACTTTAGCTCTGGGGGATTCTTCTCCGGACAACAAAGAAGTTTGCGAAAAAGTCAATTTACTGGATAAGGATTTTGAGAATCTTTTCTAAAAGTTCAACCTTCAAGTAGCCATTGAAGCATAGGTCCCTAAGTCCGAATCATCTGATTCATATCTACTGATAATGCTGCTTGATGTGTTGAAATGCTAGTTTCTTTCATATGCTTCAATGCATTTTCTCTGAGGAAATCACTTTGCATAATAGTCGAATCAGAATGCTTTATGGCAGTCAATGTATTGTTATAGTCAACACAGTGGAGTAATTAATAGCTAAATGTAGGATTCCTCTTCTAAAAGCGTGGATAAAGTACAGGAAATTTTTTTATCAATGCCCGAGATCTAAATAAAACATAAACAATGTGTAGGAGTCTTTCCGTTGTTGAGAAACTATGACACGGTTTAGTTAATTCAAAGAAACAAGGACATGTCTCCCTTTTCTTTTGTGCCCTTAACCATTGTTCATGAAAATCTTTCTCATTCAGTAGGTTAATCTGACAAGTCTAACTGGTGCTATAGAAGGAGGTGAAGAAATTAAAGTTTTCAACTTCTAACTCCTACAAAGTATTTTTAAGTTAGATATCAAAGCAATTTTTGATTTAAAGTTATATTAAAAATTATTTTTATATAGTCTTAAAATTGGTCACTTTTTTTTTAAATCTCCGAGAGTAGATGCAAAAAAGCACAATAAATTCTTCTGGGAAATTCAGTTCACAAATAAAGGGGTTTTTTGTGGCGTTATCAATTTTATCTTTTAATAAAAATCCACCAAAACTTTTTTGAATTCATGCATTTTATTTAGACTTGCCATAACAACATATGTTTTTGTCACAATGAAGTTCTCTCGATTCCTTAAAAAAATCATTTTAAATTATCTCCGCCGAAATAGTTTTTAAATAAAGAACAAATCGCAAGTAGCAATTAATTCGTAATTCTGCTCTTGCTTTCGAAATTAGACAACCCTTTCGACTAAATTCCTTTAAATTGAAATAATAATGTATAATATAATGTTTTATACATGTAATATTAGTATCTTACTTCTTTGGAGATTAAAATGTCTTTGCAATATTTTGAACACGCAATTAATTGCAATACTTTAAATATGAGTAAGTTTCACACCCTAATTAAAAACCTGAAACTGCATGTTTTGTAAAGAGGCGGGGGGCGCGCCCCCTCCATTTCACTGTTGGAATTTCCATGTTGCTTTCCGATAACTGTCTAAGAAAGTTCTTCCGAGAACATCTAAGAAAGAAGAAAGTAATGCACGCAAAAGCGAGCTTCGATGAAATTAATTGGAAAAATGTTGTACGAAAGGTTTTCCCTATTTTTTTGTTTTAACATACATGCAATTAGTTTGTTTCTTGCAACCAATTTAAATCAATCAATTGTAATGTCACGACTTTGGAAATTACTGGTATATTTCATCTTTATTTATGGGAGAGGGAAACAAATTATGAATTTGTTTCATTTCTTTGTAAAGAAAATAATTGAGCTATAAGGCTCAGTCTGAAAAATCTAAGGTATTTATCGTATGGTTACAAACATTCAGCTTGGGGAGAAATCGTAGGGGGTGGGCATTTTCTCCCCTATGTGGGGTGTTTTCAATGGAAATCATGTTTAACAGTCGGGGGAGTTTTCACAATATTTGGGTCGTGAACACAGATGCTTGACCTTTAAACTTAAATTCCTCAGCTAGGGGATACGCAAAATCTTCTAAGCTGGATTATGATAGCTGGTATTTTGCCGTGTTTTGTAAAGTAGAAAAGAGAGAGAAAAAAAAAGAAAGCAAGAAATGCATACACAAATATTTGTTATGTTTATACTATTTATAAATAATTTTTACTTAACAAGTACTGGCAGAGATACGTTTGGATGAAAAATTAAATCGTTTATCATTTACTATCAAAATATACGATTTGACACTAACATCTGCTCGAACGTTTAAAATGTATTACAAAATCGTGATGTGTGCAGTTAACAGTATTTGAATTACAGATTTCTATGACAGGTGCAAATATTGTTTCTACATGGTGGAGGAAAAAACTTAACAAATTGCAGTTAAAAGAATTTTGGATTATTTTTCAGATTCAGAGATCAAGAAAAATTATTTAACCTAAGGAAAGTTGAAACGTACCCACATTAAGTGTTTCTCACATGACGTTATGACATGATTAGGATATTTTGATATCATTTTCAAGATTTAAACGGTATAAATGAAAAAAAAATGAAAGTTTCGTCGAACAAAAGTATAATTACAAATACTCGTAATAAATTTTAATGAAATACATCGAATACATAGTGTGAAAAAAATTTCGCACTTGACCCAATTCGTGACAGATGCGCGTGCCTGCTTTAGGAATATGTTAAACAAACGATTACTGATAAAAGAAGATCAAAACGTTAAGTATTTTATTTCATTTTTTACGTCATTTAGAAACAAGAATGGCAACTAAAATAAAGTAACTTTTCACGAGCAGATACAATATGATACAGAGGTTGATGATACACCAGTGATTTTTTTTTTATGTTTTTTTTTTATTTTTTTATTTTTTTTTTTTTTTACTATCCTTCCAAAAAGTCTAGGAAATGGGCCTCAGGTAGGAAAAAAAAAAAAACTAAGATAGAATGTCCTTCCAAATCCATTCCAGGTAACTAATCCTTTCCTTATTGGGTTACTACAAGAGAAACCCAAGCTAGATGAGCTGAATGATAAGGAACTTTATTATTCAGAGATAATGTAGCACAACCATTGTTAGAAGAAAATGCTACACTCTGAGGCAGGTTGGCTTCTTAAATAACACTGTGGAAGAGTTCCATCTAGAATTAATATACTACTAATACTGTAGTTTGATTATCAGTCTTCAGTGAATCGCAGTTACAAGACTAGATTCGTGCTGTTTAAACCGTAAAACTATGTACACAAATATAGTACATTTCAATGATTTTTTTTAAATTTCAGAAATCATTTTTCAGTTAGGTTTAAAAAATTACAGCATGCATTAATTCAATTTTCCAACTTATTGGCTACGATTTTCTGAAGAATTTCATTTAGTAGTCATGGCCACACTGCCATTTACGTAGAATTTCGTGAAACTGAAAGCAAATAATACCGATCTGCTTAAAACAGCATTGCATTTAATAGAATGCTGAATTTAAGTATAGTTGGAACAAACAAGAGTATTTACGAAAATGTAAAACAATCGGCATTCATAACACCTAAACAGATCATATATATTGAATACTTTTTAGGAAAAAATGTATGCCTTACGAATTAGCCCAAAAATATGAAATAAATTAAGGAATGGTAAAAACGAATATGATTTAAAGGTTGATCATTTAACTAAGCATCCAGTGACGTGAAATGCTTCACATACAAATAATACCAACAATACACATGATTTTCAGCGTCTTCCCCATTAACGAATAAACGTACCCGGATCTCAATCTAAGACGATCATGTGTTCTCCACCCCACCCCACCCAGAACAAAATAAAAGTGCATGACTTTTGCTTAGATTCCTCTTTATTTTCAGTCCAAAGTTCCTGAAGAGAGAAAATCAGCTCTCTTTAGAAGAGAATGGAAGTGCCCTTCAGTTAGACACATTTTTCACGCTTGCATGCATTCTAGATTTTATAATGACGGCTTTACTCTCGTTATGAGATTGTAGTTATAAATGCAGAAGGTACAGGCACCGTTTCATCAATTTTTAAGTAAACGTTAAAACATTAACCATTTAATTCTTGATTATGAGATTGGAGTTACAAATGCTGAAAGACAAATAGGTATCATTTTATCAACGTTTTTCAGTTATGTTACACAAATTTCCCTTTGTCAGTCTAGGCGCGTGGAGGACATACGTCTTTCATTTTCTCTTCTTTTTTTTTTCTACATATATATTTTTCCAAGAAAAATATATTATTTGAAAATCAAGGAACAAACATATAAGAAATGCCGAAAAAGAGCAAAATAATTTTGGGTGACTATTTTTAATATTTTTGAAGATATTACAAAAATACTCTCAAAAATCCCAACGTTTTACAAATATTTCTTTTAAAACCTCACCACAGCCCCAATTATAGCATTTTCGACAATATTTTCGGATACTTTTGTGCCTATTTCTTCTACAGTATTTGCATCTACCTTTATTACACATTGGCTTTGTTGTTTCAAATCTTGTAAAGTCGATTCCCAACAGAAAAAGTCTTCAGCAAAATATTGATAATATCATTTTTAGTTATGAGATAGGAGCTATAAATGCAGTACACAAGAAAATGTATTTCTTTCATTTTTATTAACTGATCCATTCTTGATTATGAGATTGGAGCTATAAATGCAGTACACAAGGAAACGTATTTCCTTCATTTTTATTAACTGATCCCTTCTTGACTATGAGATTGGAGCTATACATGCAACAGGGCAAATAGGTATTGCTCCCTCAAAGTTTTTCAGTTATGTTACACAAAGTTCCCTTTGTCTGTCTTATAGAAAAGATAGAGCGTTTCATAGGCTTCTGTAAAAAATCGTCCCCACCCTCATACAGGATGTTAGGAAGGATCAAAGCATTGCAAGAGGGTAGCTTAAGGGATCCCCCGAAAAAAGGGCTTCACGATTCTTTCGTGATCTGAAATAAGCTATTATCACGAACTGGAAGGAACAGATGCTGAACCAGATATGAACGATATTCACGCCAATCCTGTTAAAGGATTTCTTTCCTTTTCTTTAATGCAGATAGTGCAATTTTTCCCCCTTTTAACACCTTGAAACTGATAACAATATCCCGTTTGAGCAAAAATACTGAATTGCAGTTTTCACAGTTTTGTCGATAAGTAAATCTTCTGATGCTCAGTAAAAACGTTTAATCGGTAAAACTTCGCAGCATGACAGATATGTAAATGCAATATGCGAATAAAACTTCGCTTTGCACTGAAATTCAAGCTTAAAATTTTCATAACTCTTTTGTCTTTCTCATGTACGAAGTATATTCTCATGTCATAATACGAAGTGAATGTTGTATTAGTCAAAAAATTCCGCCAAGGAAATTTTGATGTATCTCCACGTTTTAGACATCCCTGATCCTTCCCCATGAAAGACATTATTGGAATTATTCTGTCTTTTAACAAAATAATTCAAACACGAGACAAGTTGTACGAATGAAATTTGGAATGCATTCTTTACGCCAAAAATGTAGCTATAATTCAGCAACGGATTCCGAGACTACCACTTTTAGACGATTTTACACCGGAAAGGGGTGTCAGGCAATGAGTCCATATGAGCGCATTTCCGGAGTTTTTTGTTAGATCACGCTCGGTAAAATGTAAACATCACCCTTCCATTCTTCACTTTCCTCCTATTTTGATGAAAATAACTCAGCCCGGCGCATGCGCAAAAGTGCGGAGGGTTTCCGAATCCGTTGCTAAACAATATCTATGACATTTTGGACGAAATCCGTCGACGAGAAGTCTGTCTATCCGCCCGTGTGCATATGAACACGATAACTCAAAAACGTAACGAGCAAGATGGATGAAATTTGGTATATGATTTTATCACCATTGTAACTAATTAATTAAATCTTATCATTAATTGTAGATATGTCTCAAATTTTGACCTAATCCGCTAATAGGATCACTGACTGTCTATTCACGTGTATGTAAATACGACAACTCAAAAACGTAACAAGCTAGTCAAGGTAACAAGGATTTAGTCTTGACACTAAAATTGCAGGCCTAAATTAAATTTTGGACCCAATCGGTTAAAGGGGAAGTTACAAAATATAAACTCGATTTTCTTCATCATGCTACGAAACGTAACACAAAATGGTCCATATTGGGTAAGTATACGACAAAGTAGAGGGCAGAACACGCCTCCTGGTTATTATTTCATAGATAACAGATTTATTTTAGTCAGAATTGGGCGACGAATATAGATTACGGAGTCTCTCTCGTTTCTTGGAATCTTGCAACTCCTCGCCATAATTAGACTGAATTTCGATTAGAGTTTTTAAGTTTATTTAATTAAGATAGGAAAAAATGTAATTAAGTTGCTATGAGAGACATTTCCTCATTCTTTAGAGGTTTGGTGGGAATTTAAAAAGGTTCAGAAAATGTGGAGTCGAAGTCGGATTCAGAAAAAAGTAAAGGCGGGAAGCACTTCTCCGATAAGTAACGAAAAGTTGGGAAATAGTACAATTTACGATAATGAACAAAGATGGAGTGTTCTTTAGGGTGGGATTTAGGAGAAATCTGGACTAATTAAATTAATTTTATTAATACCAAATCTCATTAAAATTGAGAATGGAATATAAGCAACATCTGAACAAGTCCTAAACAGGAGCTAAAACTGCATAAAAAGCAATTTTCTTTCAGTTACTCTAAATTAGTGAAACAGGAACATTTATTTCCAAATAAGCCATAATCAACGACAAAAATGGGAAAAAAATAGCCTATAGTAGACGACAAAACAGGTTTTCATGCTGAGTTTTCAAAGACCACATTGACATTCTGACAGACTTTTAAAAATTCAAACGTTAATTATTTTTCAGTAGGAATAGAAAAGTAATTTTAATTTTTTTAAATTTTGAAAAGGGTAAATGCAAAAAAAAAAAAAAATCATGTGTAACAAGACAGAATTTTTCGGAAATATAATTTTTTTTCTCCTAAAACTTCGTTCATTAATGCAAGTGAAAACAGGGAACTCCTTAATGTAAATCAAAATTACTCGCTAAAAAGAAACCATTATAATTGGAATCAAAGAAGTTAAGTGAGTTGATATCAGAAATTTTTTATAGAAGTATGAAGGAAATATAATACATAAAAAAATCCAGCTCAGCATGTAATGTAGTAGGCTATGTCTGAAACTCATAATTCGAAATCATTCCATTAACACACCCTAAAGAGTAGTCTTACTGTAGCGCATTAAATCTTAGTAATAAAGAATTTTTTCTAACCAAGAGAATAAGACTACTAAGACTACTCTATTTCTCTTAGAACTCAATGTAATGATAGAACAATCATTCATCATTTTTATCAGCAGTGTAAGACTGGTAGAAGAGTTAAAAATTATTAACAACCAGAATAAAAAGCCGCGACATAAACAGAATTTTATCCAATCTGCAATTCTCGAAAAGATATGATTGTTATTTTTTTCCCCCTTCTTTTTTTCTTGCACTTTCTTTTCGACCAAGGATTTGTGTTATGTGCTTCTATTGAGGAAGAAGGCGTTATTTTGGATGATTTTTGTTTATGTACCCAGAACTGGAAAAATATTCCAAAAATTCGTATCTTTGTATCACCACAAAACAATGAAATTTGTATACTTTCACTTACATTTATTATAATGTAAGCTAATTGTGTCAAAGTTTAAGATATCTTTATTTCCCTCCCAGATTGGAGATTTTTTCCGTATCATCAAGATGAAATTTTTTTATGCCAAATTTAAAACTTTTATTCGAAACATTAAAACTTTGAGCTATGCTTCTAACATGGATTCATCAATATTAATAAGCAAAAATAATATTCAAAAACCTCAATTCAAAACTTTTTTTGTTACAATTCATCAAATAATTGTATGAATCAACCATTTCCAATCCCTTTTCAACTTGTTTATCATTAATAAATTTAGTTACATATAATTCTTATTCGCTCATGCGCACACTTTAGGACATAGGAAACATTCCATGGAAAATGGGTGATGAATTCACTCATTTTCTTTCGAAAATTAATATTAAGAAGACCTTATGTCTGCAGGTAACTATTAAAAATGGAAAAACTTATTATTGAGGCTGATTCGAATACTACGTAATGGAGTTACATCAACAAGAATGTGATCAATCTATTCTCTTTCAACTCTGTTACACAGAGGTGTGCAAAAAATTTTCATCACATGCTGCAATCAGCCTTTTTGGCGCGCAAAACAGTAAGAACGCAGCACACAACTGACTATTGAACTGCTACAAATAAAAGAAAAGGAAAATTTTTACACAGTTGAAACTATAAACGAAATATATTTGCATGAAAATTGTAATGTAGAGAGGTGTGCAAAAAAAATCATCACATGCTATGTGTTTCACACGGAAAACAGTAATTACACTGTATACAACCGACATGAACTGCTGTTAATAATAGAAATAGAAAATGCTAGCACAGCTGGAACTACAAACACACTTATTTTTTAATTTTATTTCTCACTTGTTTCTGAGTTTTTGCATAGAAAATGAGGGCAATGCAGTTTTTTGCACACTTCTGTATCTTTGCTTTTTCGGTGTACGCTTTTCTTGGGAAAAACTGCATTGCGTCAGTGCACTTTCTTTCTAACCTAAGAACAAAGACATCTCCGAAGACGCCATCCTCCCACGTCGCCCCCACTTTCCCCCAAAGAGGGTGGCTCTTAACCCCTCTTTCCGGTGCAAATCTTGACATCGTGAGAAATATAGTTAGGGGGAGGGGGACATTTTTTCACCTCGCATTTTTCAGACACTTTATTCTGTTCACAACGCACGCACGCAGCCATGTTATTTCCTTCCTAAACCTTGACAGTGAATTCTTCTCGTTTTTATTTGTAATACCTACGCTCAGTTCCTCATGGTTGCTCACTTAAATTTACGTATTGGCATTGTATCATCAAGATTTGGAGTATAAATTCTTATCTATCAAAAGCTACAATAATTATATGTTGTTTTTTATAGAAACTGTATTATTTTATAACAGAATAGAATAAGTATGCTTTTAAATTAAAAAAGGACCTTTGTTGACAGATAGAGTCTAATTTTAAAATTGAAAATCTTTTTACTGTCCAACAAACATTTTTCCAAACAAACATGATTTCCAACAAACTAACTACACATGACATAAACTAAAAATAGGATGCAACAATTCGTAGGACGCTTAAGTTTTATTTAGAAATAGAAAACCGGATCTTAGTTAGAAATGCCATCTCATATAAAACGAACAAAATAATCTTGCTAAATTACAGAAAAAGAGATATATAACTAATCTACCAACACATAAATATACTGATTTAAAATATAAATCAAATATACAAAAATTCTCAGAAAAACTAAAGATATGGAGTTTCGACACTTTTACAAGAAAGAAGCCATGAAAGTAATCTGGGCCTACCAGAAAAACTCATTCAGTTTCTACCGAATGAAGTCTTTCAGCGAGATTACTTTTCTTTTTCGATAAATTTATTCTGATAATCAACCTCTGTCTTCAATTGCCTGATACACTTAGCTAAATTTGAAAATTAATTGAGACGAGTAATTTAAGTTTTAATTTAATTCTTGGGAACAATTTAATAACTCATTGAAATAAAATAAAAACCATACACAGTACGTAAATAATATAAGGAGAGTGCACTTTTCAGAAATCTTTGCAACAGAACAAGTTAACGTCATGTTTCATTCGAAGATATTTAATTTTTACAAAAGCATTCATAACTATTGTACTTCAGGCATAAATAATGATTTCTAGTGATTAAGAGAAATCAAAATTTTTTTTTCCGTAATATTTGCCACATTTTACTTTATTCAGTCGAAAATATTGCTTTACATGCGTTAGAAATCAATGAACAAACCTTAATTATTTGTTCATGAAAATAAAACCAACCCACACAGCCACCGAAGATACTAACTGTTATATCACCGGTTCAGTTTAAAAGTTCAATTTCACTCGTGACGACTGCACATTTTGACCACGAGCCTTTCAGGTCAAAAGTCATGAAGTCCAAATCAATTGACATGTCAGAAATAGCAAACACCTCATAAAATTATAAATAAAAGTTTAAAAAAAACGAAGTATGGGCACAAAACTACGAGATGCTTCTTATTTTACAAAAGTGTACTTACATAGCAGCCCGTTGCGGGAAGCATTTATTGCCTTGAAAAGAATTTTGCTCTCTCAACCACTATTCAATGCTTTTCTAAATGAAATTTTTATGATTAATTACTTCTCTCAAATCTAAAACTGTTTTTAAAAGAAAAAAATTTCTTACATTGAAGAAATCCCACAAAACAGTTACATCACTGTTTGGAGCAACACCAAATCCCAAGCTCTGCAAGTTTTTTCGATTGTTGCGTGTTGTCACTGTTTACAATAGTGCAGTATAATCAAATTCACATAACATGATACATTTTTATTGTAAATCATTTGTATTTTTTTAAAAAATGCTTCTCGTTATCTAACCCACTGTGTACATCACTTAGTAATGATTCTGATATCAATTAATATCAGGATTATTTAAGATTATTAAATATCAAGAAATGAAGAGGGAGAGTTTTTAAATTTTTTATGATCACACCCATTTTTTCCTCTTCACGTAATAAAATAGAATCTAATTTAACTCAAAGGATGAGTTTAAAAATTTATCATGCTAACATAATCGATCGATCAGATGTCAGCAGTAGATCGCGCTATCTTTTCTTTTATCTAAAGAATAAAAAACACTTATTGGATGGTCTACCATAAAGTAACAAGATTGCTCATTAATAAAAGAAGAAGACATATGAAAAGAAAATTAATTTCATTCTATGAAATGTCGGTTGGGTTTTACCTTCTGAAAGTCATGAATAAGCCTGAATTCGAAAGTCATGAATTCGAAACCGCGGAAATAAAAGAAAAAGAAGTGGGTAAGCCAAGCGGATCTCGGAAATATATTCAAATTTTTTTTCCCTCTCATTCATATGCAAAATAATGCTTTATTTCCGTCTGCATTTCCTAATATTTGTTAAATTAACAATTTCTAAAAAGTAAAAATTGAAAAAAATCACAACTGATAACTTGTAATCAAAATGTCAGAATATTCCCCAACATTCAAGATCATTGTAATTACTAGAAGAAACCTCAAGCACATGAAGTTAAACTTTGACATTTTATTCAAAGTTCTCGTGTTTTGTTTTCCATTTTGTGCTTTCAGATTAGAAATGGAAATTAATATTTTATGTTACTTGTAAATTCAATTGGAGAATATTCAGTTGTAAGACTGAGAAAACTAGAATAAATAATCAAAAATGTATTGAGGGTCAAAGTTCTACTTTTTTGTAAGGCAAGTAAGACATCGAAAAATGTAATGCACCAATGCATGATGATAAATTTTAAATAAAAAAAAAAGTGCTCTGAATAGAGATACATTTCCTCAAGTTTACCTTGAAATCCTCACTCTTCCTTACAAATTACCTTGGAAAAACCGAAAACAATGAACCTTAACTGGAATTGAACCTCTCACACATTAGTCGCCTGTAATTATAAGGCTGTGGAATAACAAATTGATTGCATAGTAGGGTGATGAAAATACAGTTAAGTAAACGAAACCATCGAAATATTACTTAAACATGTCTACTTGTTGTGCATTTAATAGCAGGAAAAATAAAAAAGAAAAGGAGGGAAAATATTATGATCAAAAGAAAATGACCGGAAACATGCGCGAAAATAGCTTTCCATAGTTAAAAGGCAATTTAAAAAAAAAAAAAAAAAAAGACTGCGCATCAAATAAATAAAGAAAGAAATAACATTTTTAAATGAAACATTAGCTCAAATTTTCAACCAATCTTTAAACTTAAGCAATAATTAAATGTAAAATAGAATAGATAGATTGGTGCCTCAAATGAAATTTTTAACAAATACTTAAAATCTTACAATTTAAGATACCAAATTATAATGAACATATATCTATCTATCTATCACAGTTTTAATCTTAAAATCAAATTCAGCTTTCATTTCGATTAATTATTTTTCTAATATTAATACAATATGTTTTAAAGATTTGTATTAATGTTAATTTTTTCAGATTAAGCATCAATTAATCTGTCAGATGCAACACGTCTTACCAAATGTTAGAAGGAGAAAAAAGAAAGAAAAATTAAATTTTTACATTCAACAATTTTAAAATAAAAGAAACTATTTCTTTTTAACCTTACAAAATAAATCTTTTCAGCCTGTAAATTTGTCATACGCATTGCATGTAAATATTTAAAATTACTGTTAAAATTAAAATTTCACGCTTGCAAATGAAATGATTGCATGCATTACAAAATATCAACAATGCGGCAAAATTCCCGCATTACTAATAATTTCAAATTCACTGAAATATTGCACACTTCAACTGACGATTCCTCGACTCACTGCACGCTAATATCTTGCATGCAATGAAGCAAACGCCGACAACAAAACCCACATGCTATCCCAAGTCCAGCCTTGCCCTTTAAAAAAAAAAGAAAAACTCGCCGCAAATCATGAAAACTAAAAAAAGCAAGCGAAACCGAAACAATAAAGGTGAAGTACCCGTTACTAACCTCCCGCTCCAACAAGTGTTTCTCCGGCCGATCGGTGTCGCTTGCCCTGGGGACTTCTGTCATCTCGCGTATATCAAGGGTCCTGTCGTTGTTCATCTCAGACTCAGGACTCTCCCTGGCTTTCTGCTGCTTTCTGTCTCGAGTTAAAAGCGATCGCACTGCCCACATACTGCCAATGCCATCTTCTTCTCGTTTCGAAGGAGTTCCGGAAGACAACAAACTCTTACAGAGTTCGGGACCACCCCTTTTCGTGTTTTGGACTCTTCCCGTGGCGTCAGGACCAACCAGTACTCACAGAGAGAAGTTCGCTGTCCAACCTCCTCCTACCACAAGTTTTACAGCGGCTATCTGCGATCCCCTCCCCCTTTTTTTACTGCTTTCTTTATGTTTGGAGTAACTTTGTTTTTCCTTCTCCCTCGCAGGAAAAAGGATAAAAAAACGCAGGGTGGGGAGAAAGAGATGGTATCGTGTATTGCTTGCTGGCTTTCAGCGTTGGGCAGTTGTTTTTTATTTTTATGAGTTTTTTTGTTTGTTTGTCTGCTTCCCCAAAGGCTGTAATGAATCAAGATGGGAAAAATACTAAGTGAAAGGAAAACACTGGAAGAATGGGACTGAAAGAAATAATGTTACTAGTTCGGATGTTGACACGGATTGATTTCAGCTGCCTTTTGAAAGCAAAAAATTTAAAAGAGGATTTTTTCCATTTCAAACGCGCTGAAAAAATGAAATCGGAAATATCTCAAGAAAATCAGTATTGATAATGATATTCGAATGAAAGAATTACATGAATCAGACTCCTTTTTTTATTCATTTTATTTTGTTGTTTTTCAAAAAATAAAAGCGTTGATTTTTTTTAAAACCCTTTTTTTCCAATTCCTTGTAAATTCACTTTTACGTTAATTTTAAGGAACTTTAATAAAAACTGAGGGGATGGTTTAAAAATCGCCATTTGACACTTACATGGCGGCATAAATAAATTGCAACCCTTATAAAGATTTTAAATGTCCATACCGGGTTAAAATACAAAACAGATCTTTAGGATTAGATTAATGCATGAAAAATATGTAATTTTAAAAAAATATTATTTATTGTATATTATTATTTATATATATAATAAATCCCTTTTCAGCTGCGCTTTTCAAGGTAAAACTACTGTAGTTAACTTTCAATATCTTAAATTGGACGTCTGTGTCCGTGAGCTTCGCGAGCCTCTTAAAATTGCAGAATCAACAATTTCTTATCCATCACATCCAAAATTAAGTGTATTTTCAGTTTTGAAATTATAAAAAGGCGCGTCACTAATTTGACGCTCTCTTTCTACGGTTTGGGGTTCACAGATGATATGCGCGGCTTCGTGCCCAATATTCCCAAATCATGAACTGAAAATAGCTAAATTTTTATTCCTAAAGTTTAGTGTAATATTTCTTTAGCTTTAAATAGCAAGTGAAATCTGCAACTATAGACATTTACCGTTAAAAGGAACAACTGCATTTCTTAAACAATATCAACGGCACCAACAACATTACACAAATATTTTGCATTTTAACAATATCAATTATTTTCATTTATGTATATAAATGTTATTAAAGATACGAGTAATAATAAAAAGTTATCTGATACACAAATAAAATTTAACTCTACAAGACTTAGCATTGATAGCTTTTCTGCTTTTTGTCAAGAAATATTCATATGAATTTAAATTTCTACAGTGAATTCGCCCAATTCACATTTCATGGATCCGGAAATTCGATAATACGAACAAGAAAACAATAATACCAGTGTCAATACTGGACATTCGTTGCACTAAGACATGTAGTCGTTTATGGGTTCAAATTTTTGTACAGTTCCAGCAATAATTTGAAATAATATAAACATTTTTCATACATGTTTAGTTGTTTACTATTTGTGTCACATAAAATGATTTTTAATAAAATCAGACTATTCTTCAATAATCAACTAATTAAAAAATTACATGCGTTCAACAGAGTTCTAAATATAAATAAATAAATAAATAAAAGAAGGTCAATAAATTGTTTCGAAATACACAAGCTCCATGCATCTGGAGATTCATCACAGCAATACATATTGTCCTCTGTAGTTAAATGAGAATGGAATAAAAAATATTTCTCCAAGTAGTAACTGAATACATTTCCACTATTGTAAATCTCCACAAATGGTATTCATTTTTAAGAATTATTATAAATAAAATAATTCATCACAGCTATTTTCTTTTTTTTTAAATTTATTCTTTCTTTTGCAACAAAAATAATAAAAATAGACTATTAAGATTTAAATTTTGTTTTATGCAAGTATTTTGTGTTTTCCTTGCCACTGAAAATTTTAAAAAGCTATAATTTAAACAACCCATAGAAAAACTGCATTAAAATTGAATCGTTTTTACCTGTGAATGAAAAAAATAAGACCGTTTTAGATGTATAGTAAATGACTTTATATAATAAAGATAAGGTTAAGAGAATTTTTAATTGCTATATATTTTGGTTCAGAACTTATTATTTGAAACTCCCATTTCGCAAATTCTTTCATGCTTTACGAAACATTCAACTAATCAATTGTTCTTCAGCAGTGATGTTTTTTTAAACAAATGAGTATTGGTTTATTTAATGGACAATTTAATTTAATTGTTTAATTAAAACCCATATGCCTTCTGTTTATGATTATGTCCTGTTAGAAAAATCGTCTGATGGGTGTACGTGAATGTAATAAAACAAGCAGAATACAAAAATAAATCTTTATTCCTCGAAGATCTTTAGTAAAACTTTAAGCAGAGGTAACAAAGCTAAACGGCCCTTGAATAAATTAACAACAGATATCACTAATAAATCTTAGTCACAGCAGTTTCAATAGAACTCAGCGTATATCAGTTCACCAGCTTTACTGCTGACCAAACTTCAGCCGATTCACTTTTGTTCTTTGATGGTTTTTGGAGTACCCGCCCCATCCATGGGAACTTGAGAGCTTGATTTTATACCTTTTCCAAGAGGAACTGACGTCACATAGTAACCTCTGGAAGGTTATTGATATTTCCCGCTCTTGTAGAAATAGGACAACCATTCATGAATTTTCTAGAAGATTCGTTTTGTCGCCAAAATGGGAGCCAAGTTTATCTACAAGATCACCAAATTTGTCGCCAAAATGATCACCAAGATAGGAGTTCATTGGCTTGACTCCCAGTAAAACCTCTGTGAAACCCACTTTCTTGTCCTAAGATTAGCATGTCAGGGAAACAACTTTACAACTACGTAACAATTAATTGGTTCATATAATATAAAATTTAATTTAAGTGTTTAATTAAAACCCATATGTCTACTGTTTACGTTTGCTTCCTATATTTTGCTCCAGCAAAATCTACATTGTACATTACGCTTGCTACGATGCTTCCATGAAAGCTGTAAAGTTACAATAAACACATATTTTAATTCAAAACCATATTCTTCTAAAAAAGAGATGACTGTAAGATAGCCAAAGGAACAAAAACTCTTATATACCATTTTACAATATACAATTACCGCTTTCATAGTTACGAAAATGTTCATCTGACCAACATGCAAGAACCAGCGCTGTGGTGGTATGTATTTTAAGGCTTTGTGAAAAAAAATAAAACTGGAGTTGGTACTTTTATCAGTTCTAAAGCTTTTCCTGAAACAAGAAATGGATCGATTAAATATTTTTCGTAATAACAGAATAATTAACTACAGAAAGGATATCTTATTACAAAGTTTTCAAGCTGCTGAATTGTAAATTAACTCACCCACTAGTTCACAGACTTCAAATTCACCAATCATTTGATACTATTTTTAAAATTTTTATTCAATATTTTAACAATTATAAAAATTTTTTATATATGAATCATGCAATCGCGGCGGAAATATAGCGCATTTTATCGCCTACAGAAATTAATTTCACATGCAACTCATGAAGATTTTTTTTTAAAAGATGTTCTTGGACATTGGTTTGAAATTATAAATTTGTTAGATAAAGTTTTTAAGATCATATTTAGGATTTCACACTTCAGTTGAGACTTTTATTGTAGCATTACCTTCTTCGGAAGTTTCACATAATATTCCCATACATTATCTAAGCTTAAAATAGCGCCGTTCTATTGATAATATTTCAAAATTTATGTGAGTGCAACTATAAATCACAATAACCGCCTTGAGCAGCCCAGCGATACACTTCTCACTTGAAGTGATGCAATAAAGCAAAGAGAGAATTAAAATTTTTGAGAAACTCGAAGGATTTTATCGGAATGCGGTAACGTTAGAAAAAGTCTGTGTGTTCGACTTGGAAGAGAAGTTTAGAGCAGCGCTCCTTAAATAATGGATCTTGACCTCAAGTATGTCCCGTCTCTGTGGTTTGAAGTCACGAAAATATCGGTAGTGACCTGCTTGTGTCAGATTCTACAATAATAATAAGCAAAATCGATGCAGAAAAATATTTTGATTTGACGCATTTCAGTAACATTTGGCAAATAAATACATTCCTCTATTTTTCGCAGAGATAGTGCTGTAAACATCAAAAAGTTCGCCCTCAAATTTTGGATGAATCTCCACGTTTTATACCTCCTTGAAACCAAAAATAAAATTGGAATTATGAATTTTGTATCTGTCCGTCTGTGAACACTATGACTCAAAACCGCAACAAGCTAGATGGTTGAAATTTGGTTTTCGGTCGTAATACAAAAATTCTAGATCTCTGCGAAATTTTGGGCGAAATCCATCAAAAGAAAAGTCAGTCTGTGAGATGAAAAAACGCAACGAGCTACAATGATGAAATCTGGCACATGATTTTATCATCAGAATTGTAGATGCGATCAAATCCATCATCGGATAAATTCCCTATCTATTCGAGCTGATGGTCTGCCCGTCTGTGTATGTGTATTTAACATGCCTAAACTATAAGTACAAGTATACATAACTATATATAAGTATATTTAATTTACATCATTGTAACGTGACTATGTAAATTTTATGGATTTCGTTAAAACTGTCGACTTTGTGTCTTCTGGTGTGGGATTAGGGGTGAGGAAGCCGAACAGGGTTTTTTTTTTTTTTTCCTTGTTTCGGTTAACCGGATTTTTTCAGGGTTTTTTTTTTTTTGCCTCCGTTTAAACCGGTTTTTTTTTTTTTAAAATCCAAAAACCGGGTCGGAAAATAGGCTCGATTTTAGGTTCGACTAGACTAAAATTTACTAAGTCATAAAGCTTTGAATTTCATCATCTTAGGCCGATCACCGACAACCACTTCCTCGAGGCGCCTGTTGGTTGGCGGATTACTGAAAGAGTCTTAATGAACAGATAAATATTGGCCAATGGATTGATTTCCTGCAAAAACTATACTAATAAAAAATTTTGTCTGCAAACGGCGTCTGTTTTTTGTAGCCAAAAATATTTATCTTTAGTCAGAAGTTCTGTGGCTTCCGAAAGATTAGTATCTGCGTTGAATGATGTTGGTTCCGATGAGAGGTGTCGACTCACGAATCAACTCATTGCTGAAAGAGTCTTTATGAGCAGATTAGATGATAAATATTGGCCAATGAATTAATTTCTTGTGAAAACAATTTTAATAAAAAATTCTGTCTATAATACTTACTTATTGCAATAATTACTCATTTATTATTATTACATACTGCATTAATTACTTATTTATAATCATTACTTATCACATTAATTAATTATTGTATTAATACTTACTTGTTGTATATTGTTATTAATCAAAATTCTGTCCACAAAAGTTGCTTTTTTTAATAACCGGAAAACCAAAATAACCGGTTTTTGAAAAAACCGGTTATTTTGAACGGTTTAAACCGCCAGGTTAAACTGGAGGTGAAAAATACCGGTTTAACCGAAAACCGGGCGGGGGGGGGGGAAGCCGCCATCCCAATGTGGGATGCCTTTGAGTTTTGTGTCCCGGGCTTGGTTGCTTCAATTTCATGTGCATAAAAAAAGCTTATAAAGTATCGCAAGGTTTCTTGGCAAGGCATCAAGCGGTGTTATGCATTGTCTATCTGTCTATTCATGTATATGTGAATACGATATCTCAGAAACCGAGCAGGCTACAGGAATGAATATCAGCATATGATATTTAAACCAGTCAAATTGTAGATCGTAGAATCGTAGATCAGTGTCAGATTTTGGACTTAATCCATAAAGGTTTAGACTGTATAAATACTCTATTCTTGTGCATGTAAACACGATAACCCAATAATACAACAAACTAGAAAATTTGGTCTTAGCACCAAAATCGTATATTTTTTATCAAATATTGTTACCCAGATGGTCAATGAGAAGAGGTACTGTTCCAAAATCCATCTTAGATTCTCTTCACTGTATGGCGAAGTCAAACACAGGACGCACCTTATTGTGAAAGTACTCGAGTTTAGTTTAGTTAACATCCAATTTTGAAGCAAAAAGAGGGATATTTTGGAACAGACCTCGCAATTTGAAACCACGTTCAGTTGACGAGGACGACACCTGAGCTGGCACCCCTTCTCCAAACTTCCGTACGACACCAGCGGAAGGACATTTTACCCCCTACGCATGATTTAACGTGCAACAGGCCCATATACACGGCGGATCTTCAGTGGAATTGGTTTCGAATCTGAAAACCTCAGGCCCAAAGTCGAGACCTTAGCACTAGGCCACTGCGACCCAGAAATATTTGAGAAAGTCTTGGCAATAATACTCCCACTGGACTTTTCTGCTTTTCTTTAATGAATATTTCATTCTCCTGTTTTGTTTTCTTATTTATGCACATATGGAGTTACGAAAAACTTTTCGTTCATAGATGGTGTTGCGGAAAAATATATAGCAGAGCTTTACACGAAGTTTATTCATCTGCCTTCTGTCAGACTTTACAGCATTAATAATCAAAATGAAACTATCTTGATTTGAATAATTTCATTAAAATTTTACAAATAAATATTTTACAAATTTTTCTCTACTTTTCATTAATGAATGCTTCATTCTCCGGCTGTACATTCCTACTTATGTGCACCTAGGGGCGCAAAAAACCTTTCCGTCCATAGATTAGGTGAGAAATATTTTTGTAGCCTAAATGGAGTCGAGAGTGGAACATGTTTGAAATCCCTGCTTTAGAAAGTTTATTTATTTATTTAATTTATTATTTTTTATGGTGCAAAGGCCAAGTTTGGACAGGTGCTTATCCAACAAACAAACCAGCAAGGTTTAAAATTTTGCCTGAATGAAAAGTTATTTAGACTACATGTCAAGTCTTTGCTTACTTAAAAATGATGAGAACGACACAAATTTAATTGAACAGCATTGAATCCTTAAACGGTCAGAAAAATAATTGAATGCTAGGAAAACAAACATCACATACAAAATTATATAAAATTGGCAAAGCTTTACACGAAGTTCACTCTTCCGTCTCTGCCACCACCATGAAACGATTTTCCGAATCTTGCTCTTATCATCTCAGTTCACTTCCTAACAGCAAAATATAATGACGATTGCAAAGTGCTTTCATAAGTCATTATATTTCTGCAGTTAGGAAGAATTCAAGAGGATACTGATAGAAAAAATAATACATTTAAAGTTTTTACAGAAAACCATGTAATAAGAGTCACAAAGTAAATTATGCTGAGAAGGTTATCAAGATGAGGGGCATGCTAGATAGAGTAAACTTCCACTTAAACTATCTTTAAAAATCGCTTATGTGAAAGTAAGCAAAAAAAGAAGAAAAAAAATGCAGATGCAAATAAAAGACCTTATAATGGCTCTAGTTTTAATCCCATGTATTAGAGTAGACCAGAGTACCCCTAGGGGTACGCGAAGGACTAGTTGGGGGTACGCGAAATTAAAGTTGGTAATGGCGGCAACAAGAAAGCATAAGGAATTTAAAAAGTTACAGAATTTTTTTCCGCAAGTTAATACTTGCTATTTAATAATTTTACCACTTGAAAAGTTGATTATTAGAGATTTTTAATTTAGCCCTCCTTATAATTTAATGCGAAATTATTACAATAATGATTTCATTTGTTTTTGGCGTTGAACTAATACTATTGTGAAAATGCAATAATATGTAAAATCAAAAATAAGTGCAGCAAATCTTGTTAATTCGAGTAATTTGACTCTTAACATAAGCCCTTATCATTATTGATAAGAACTTTGAATAGAAGGATGGTTGATGAAGGGCAGAAGGTATGACAGTAGAGGGTACGCGGAAATATAAAGATTAATCAAGGGGTACGCGAGGGAATAAAGCTTGAGAACCTCTGGAGTAAGGCAAAAATTAGGATGAATTTTTTTAAAAAAAATTTAAATACGAATATGTAAATGACTTGAAAGTTTGCGTGGATTCACAAATCATGGCATTTTATGAAAGTTTTCTTACCGAAAAAAAAGAAAATTACTGATTCATTTTCGTATTTTTTTTCTTTTGTTAATTTTATAAAGAAATTTTCAAAAAATAATGAAAGTGAAACTAGGAAATTAGAGGCTGTACTGCTGTATTATGTCGCTCTTCAGCTTGTCCAAAGGAATATTTGATTTATGAGACTCGGTTTGTTCCCATAAGCACCCCTTTCCTTTTAATGAAAATATAGCCAATATTTAATGCCGATCTTTAAACTAAAATAATTGTGAAGTTTTTATATAAGTTTACGAAATGAGAGAGAGAGAAGAAAGATTATTTTATTATTTATTTTGGAAACAGTAAAAGAAGAATAATCAAAGGAACCTGAATATATATTACCCAATAAATAAGTGTATTAGGAAAAATAACTATGCAAAGTTAAAGGGATGGTGGACTTTCAAATTAACAAAAATCGAACGAAAGTGGAATTTTCATTTTAACATTTCATCACCAAAATATATACTTATATGTGAATAACGTAGCATTAAAATGTGTATAGCTCAATAAAATGAATAATTAATGGGCTCAGAAGAGTATGTTTTAAATTTTTTCTCAAAACAATGCTTTTCTCGGATTTACATGCCTTTGAACTGCTCCATAAGTCCTACTTTTTGCGGAAACTTTATAAAATTTATTATAAGGATGACTATTTTAGACTAAAACAGGTCTGCATCCATTTCATGTTTCGATTTCATTCAGATAGTTAAAAGTCAAAATCAGTTTTAAAAAATCTAAAGCTGACACGAAATTTCAGTGAAAATTCAGCGCGCATGCATAAAAATATTTCCTGAAAAGTAACTTTTTCTCAAAATAGCCAAATAACATCCATCTTTGTTCAAAATTAATTTTATTTGGCAATAATGAAAAGTTCAGGGAAAACTTACAAATAAAAACGCGTGAAACATTAATTATTTTTTAAAAGTAGTCTATTTATTTTTTAAAAAAATAAATATAGTTTAAAATATTTTTAATGGTATTTAATATAGTTATTTTCAAATTCCTACGTACATAAAATTTAAAAACTCGTATGTCAGTAATTTTAAAAAAAGATGTTCATCCTCCCCTTAAGTCGGTGGCGTAGCGACTGGGGAGGGGGACGGTAAAGGAGGTATAGATGCCCCGGACGTCTATCTTAAGGGGAGCCATGCAGACAAGACATTAATTTATTTACACCACTTTTTTAAGTGAAATATCGTGAGGGGGCGAAAAAATAATATCGTGCTACGGGAGCCATTTACCCTTGGAAAGCTAATGTTAACTACTAGAGGCGAAATAATCATTTTACGTCCCGTACGCCACTTACCCTCTCTACCTCATTGCCTTAAGTTAGGTTAGGTTAGCTATATATGGACTATTGAAGGTAGTACTAAGTGCTAAAAATGACTGCTTAACACATTACTTGGACAGGAAAGAAAACTAGCCATGTAATGTAAGAGTTTTTAAAAGGATAGTGAAGTCCTGAGGTTTCATGAAGAACCAGCTGAAAAATCACGATTTAGGCAAAGAGTACTCAATGAACCCAAACTAATCCATTACAGCGTCCAGAAAAAAAACTGCAAAAAGTAAAAGAAGTATCCCTTGTTTTCAAAGAATGAAAAGAGAACTCTGTGATGTAGTTGTAATATAAGAAGCACTTTTCTTTTTGCTTCATTTTTACTTTAGCGTTATTTATGAACGAACTGTTCGCAGTCTTAAAAACCTCTCTCTGAAAAAGCAATATTGAGCTTGGAAGGGAAAAAAAACCGACTTAAGAAGGAATTATCACATGAATTAGTTCGTAGTGAGAGTTTTTATGGAGGAGTGCGATCCCGACTAACTGGAGTCTAATGAATGACCCCAGAGTAAGCTTCACAAAGATTAATTGGAAGCATCAGTTTTATTGCTGCCCAAGCCGTCCCAAACCGATTTCATAGAAACAACCATATCGGATTTTTAGAAAAACACAGGCTTCTTATTTCCCACGTTTTTCTGTTGGGGATGGTTCGGACGATAAAGGCAAAGGGTAATTAGATAATCCATAAAACATAGTTAACAAGAGTGAGGTCGTGATGAGATCTTTACAGTAAGCGGGATTAAATTGTAAGTGTTTTTGAATGATACATTTCTAGAATTCCTTGCTTGCTATTCAGAAATATGGAGAACTAGCAGATGACTCGGCGTTGTCCGGATTTTTTCTCATCAAAACCTTGTGGGACGGAGGAAATGGAACAATGATATTAAATTTACATAGCGTTTATTAATATTATTTTATTTATGGAATATCGCTCAAATTCTAATAAAATATTTCACAAATTACAGTAAAGCACCGTTTATACGTCTTTCAAGGGACTTACATAAAACGACTTATAAATGAAAAAAGACGTATAATAAAAATTTTACTAAACAACTTTGATTACTACAAATTTAAAGCTACTAACACAAATTCATTTAAAAGCATTAAGTTTTAAGTTTTTTAAGGTAGTACTAGTATAATACTTTTATACATAGTATGAAAATCAATAATTAAATTTTAAAATTAAACATTTATCATAAAACTGAGAAAAACCATACCTTTATTGCATAGCTTGAGTAATAATTATACAACTTATACTATTTATGCGCATGCAGATAGGCGTTTAATTAAGAAAATCTTTAAACGTCGTCTGACGTGCTGATTGTCTATGAGTATTAAGTACATCATTAAGAGTCGAATCAAGTTCATTGAATGTTTTTTCACTATTCTTTTGACAAAAGAAATAAGTTCGAAAGTTTTTCAATGGAGTCCATTGCGAAAAAGAAAGGTTGAATAACTTCTTCATCATCGCTTAAATTAGCACCAGAAAATTTGTTTTCTATTAATTTATCAATTGTGAACAATTTCGAAGTCACGATATCTTTATCACAGTTCACATACTAGAAAGGAGGAAGTTTTCGCATTATAGAATGGGGGAAACGACGTATAACCGAAACTTTGCATCGTATAAACGAAGCACCTTATCATTACTATGAATGCGAATGAAACGGGACTGTGCTGAAATGACGTATAAATGTAAACAACGTATAAATGAGAAACGCATAAACGGTGCTTTACTGTAAATCAGAGGTTTCCAACCTGTGGTACGCGTACTCCTGGGGGTACGCGAAATCAAAGTTGTTAATGGCGGACACCAGCATACATAAGAGTTTTAAAAAAGATACGGAATTTTGTTTCTCCAAGTGAATACTTGCTATTTAATAACTATGCCACATGAGAAGATGTTTATTAGGAAGTGTAATTTTTAGCTATCCTTATAAGTTAAAACGAAATAATTACAATACTGGTTTCATTTGCTTTGGTGTTGAACTAATACTATTTTAAAAATGGAACAAAACGTAAAATCAAAAATAAGTTATGCAAATGTTATTACTTCGAGTCATTTCACTCATAACTAGCCTAAGCCCTTAACATTATTGATAAAAAATTTTTGCATAGACGGAGTGTTAAGGAGAGGATTTGGATATTACAGTAGGGGCTACGTGAAAACAAACGCGAAGGAAAAAAGGTTGGGAAAAATGCTGTAAATGAATGGTAATTCTCTTTCCTTTGATTATACAGTATACTGAATTTCAAATAATTTTTGTATAGTTAAAATCTATTTGAGGGATCTTTCTTTTTAACACATAATATTTTAAAGCACATTTTGGACCAGGGGTGGCTCAGAGGGGGGATCGTAGGAGCCAGAGCCTCCTGTCGGGGATGCTGTGCCCCACGTCGGGGAAAATTTTTGTACGGAGTATTCAACTAGTTGATAAATAAAGATCTGGCGAAAATTTGAGACCATTTTCATTACACTCATCCCTCCGTACATCAGGTCGTGCCCCTCCTGTCGGGCAGACCGTGCCCCCCGTCGGGAAAACTCTAAAGCTACTCCTGTTTTGGACATAAAAATTTGTGTTAATTAGTTCATTTGTTAAATGTCTTTCAAATATCCACCTCCTCGCAACTCATAAGGGGAGAGTTAGCGCTCATTCATCATTATATTAATTTTAGGTGGACAATGAGAAACCGTTTACTAAGTTTCATAAAAAGTGATCCAGCCGTTCTGAACATAGTTTATTGATTTATTTGCCCTTGAATATATAGCCCCCCCAGAGGGTGTAAGGCATTTATTCGGACCTTAGGGGTAGCTAAAATCCTAGTGCGTTCATTAGAGACGATTTAATCCTACCATATTTTTATTTCGACGAGTGAAACATGTGAATCAAGTTTCATGCCAATCGGTACATTTGTTATATGTACATAAATAATTCACTAACTGTACCCTAAAAAAGGTTAGTTGGAGTTGTGATAAAACCATATACCAAATTAAACCCATCCAGCTCGTTGTGTTTTTGAGTTGTCTTGTTCACATGCACACGAACGGGTTAACAGACAGACTTTCCTATAATGGATTTAGTCAACAATTTAATACAGATTTACAATTTGGATGCAAAACCACATATTAAATTGTATTCGTCTTCTTGTTCCGTTTTTGAATTATCGTATCCACAAACATAATACCTTTTTCCGGATTCTCTTTATGTACTTCATATACGAGCTAGGAAAAATGGAACATCCAAATTTTGCGTAGGGAGATTTTTGCGCTATTTTTTTATTTTCCTCTCTCTCTCTCTCTCTCTCTTTCATAAATCTTCACTATTATGCCAAAATGTCATACGTCAAATTTGCCAAACACTTTATTGACGCAAAACACTTATATCGGTTAGTTACATCATCTCTCAAATAGTTGTATGTTATATGTGATTGCTGTATTTTGTTACAAAATACCATAAGTCGCTACTGGTTCCAGCTGCTACGTCAAAATTACGTATGTCCGTATGTTGGTGTGGTATGTCCCTGTGTGTGGTTTTTGACGTTCTACATTTTGATATAACAGCAACGATACGATGTCATTGCATAAAAAAATGTTAAAAATAAACTAACACAAAAGTAAATATCTTTTCAGTGTTCACCTTCGCGATCATATCCTCCGAAAATAAGTAAAAGGATAGAGACTACTGAGTGCTCTTGTAGCAATTTACAACAACTTAACTTTACCTAAGAAGTCTTATTTTATTAGGTGTGGGAAGATAGCCAAGAAAAACAGAACTTTCTTTATGGTTAGAGATTACAGTGTCATAGATAATGGGAAGGGGAGATTCTTGCGCCTGTTCTTGTCGCCGAAACCCCTAAGTACGTGGGGAGGTTTCACATTTGTCGTATTAGATTAGGACTTAGAAGGGCTTCTTAAATTTTTTCACTCCCCGAGTTCTTTTCAACTAGAAAAAAGTTCACCGACCCCAATCCTGTGAGATTTTTTTTTTTTTTCGCGAGACCAAGTGTTCCTATACGTAGCTGAATGCAGTAAACCTATGAAGCGTTAATTACTGATTTAAAAAAAAACCTACACACGTTTAGTTACCCACAACCATTCTGAAAAATTTGGTAAATATATCAAAGTAAGATGATTTTCCTAAGTTATTTTTGTGAAATGATGCAAAAGAATTTGACAGGCCAGTGATTGTCAGTGCTTTATTGGTCTCAAAAGTCAAGTATGCGACCACATTTTGGGTGTCTACGAAAGTCTGTTTTAAAAGAATTTATTTTATTAGACTACTTCTTTATGAGAGAACACATATAAATTTGCATTGCGTAGTAAAATTCGGAATCATGATGTCAGGGTGAATGTCTTCAGACACGCTATTTTAGAATGGTCATAGTTTGTAGATGTAAGGGAAAAAACTTGCTTGAGAATGCAAACAAAAAAGGTTTAATCAATAAAAATTAATTAGGAAAAATGGAGATTTACCAGAACTCCCACTTACAGCAAGTTTGTTTGGGATTTTAAGGCGCAAGAGCCAGAAGGTTGGATATACTGCTCAGAACGTATTTACGTTTCACTAAGGTAAAATAATTTCAGTTTCTTCAAATATCAAATTCAAAGAACTCCTGAGCGTTGGAAAGATCTTTAAAGTAATATTAAGTAATCCTTGATAAAGCAATGTAAAAGATAGAGAGTCAATGCTAAAATATGAACATGTTTAATTGAATGTTAGCATGAGTGAGTAATCATGTTAAAATAAAAACAGGAAAATGAGCATGCAGGTTTCTACCAAACAATGTTGGCAATTTAATTGTTCTTGTTTAGAAGTAATGCCAGAGCTTCATACAGAGAGATTTCCAACTAACATTTTATAAAATAAGATAACTAGATTGTAATAGTAATTGTCTAGTAATTTTTATTTGGATGAGGGACTGTCTTAATATTATTACGAATCTGCAAATACTGCTCCCTTGCTATATTAGTCTTATGGAAAGAAAGGGGGATTTACAGAGATTTGTATTGAATGGAAGCCAATGACCCCCGACCTTGGCGACAAAATGAATGTTCTGGGAAATACAAGAATTATCGTCCTATCTCTAATAGGAACGGATATATAGAGATTGTTTTACATTATTCTATGTGAAATCATGTCCTGTCGAAAGACTATAAATATCGGAGGAATCCAAACGAGGGAAGAACCTCTCTTTGGAGTCTTGTTCGCATTGCGAGTTGTTCAGCTGTTAGACACTGAGCGCTATTGTTAGTGCTGTTACTGTTATTATTAGTGATTAGCTGTCTGCTTGTGCTGTTAATTTGTGCCAGTGCTGTTTTTCGTGTCACCTGTTATTCGAGTTTTCTGGAATATTCTTTAAATAAAGCGTCATTTTTAGTTGGACTGCTTTCACCATAAACCCACCGGGCGATTTTTGTAATAATATTAAAATTATTATCAAGTCGGTTTATTTATTTATTTTTCGGGTACGAAGTATACAAAAAGAAAGTATTGTAATCGTGAAAAAATTAGGACTCCAGATTTTTTTATTAATCTCCACATTTTAAACCACCCAGAGTTAGGAAAAACCATTTTGTTTGTCTATCCGTGTGTATGGAAATACGATAATTCAAAAATGCAATGTCCGAGATGAACGAAAATTCACACACATGTGGTCTTAACATCCAACTTTGAGATGAATATCAAAAATATATATATATATAAAAGATGAATTGAAATTAAATATCGAAAATTATCAAAAATAAAAAAAATCGTGCCAAACTTACCGAATTTTATTCTGGCATGTATCAAAATGTTGATTGCACATATCGGAATATTTATTTTACTTAAAATCTATATATTTTGGAGAAGATATTATGTTATAGAACATTATATTTCCAGTTACTTAATATAACGGAGAGCGAGAATTAATTATCCAAATATATACGAAATATTACTGATAATAAAAATGCACAGAAATACAGAGAAATAAAAACAATATAAGAATTATTTCTTACAGAAAATATCACATTCAAATATATAACACGTAATATTACGGAGGTGGTCTTTTATTCATGACGACTAACACATGTAATATTGTGTTACTAGTCATTAAGTGGTTAATAAAAAAATGTTAGGGTTTTTTTCCCCCTTTTAATCCCGAAACGTAATATAAGATTGAGATAAGTCTTATTTTTATTCTCTGTAAAGGATTTTTTTTAAAAAGAAAATCTCAAAATTTTTCTAGAAACCGCGGTGAAGGAAAATACGCTAACACAAAATGGGAAATACTAAAAAGCATTTTTCGTTACATTTGACGCTAAATTAACAAAAAACGCGTTACTGTTACATTTTCACTTCGAAAATTTCTCATTTGCAACGCAAATATAAGGTAAAATTTTATAAAAATATTAAATATTATGCTTGCATATAAATTCATTACAACAACATTGCATTTGCTTCTTTTTCTATCATAATAACTTTCTAACACAGCACAAAGTAACGATTGAAAGCAGATAAAAACTAAAAAAGCAATACTGTAAAGCTATTTAATCAAATTATGTATTTTTGGTTTTTATTTTTGGTGATTTATCAATTTTTCAGAAATAAAACTTACAATCAGTGGCTGCTCGTTCTAAATCACCGTGGGGATGCTGCAATGTAAAGTTCTACACTGCGTACTAATGATTTCTGCATAACTTAAATTAGAACCTTTGTAATTAATTTTCAATAATTTAATATACTTAGTTAATAAAAATTATTATTAGATTTTTGATTTATGTTTATTATTTTATTTTTAACAAAGAAATTTTAATTTAGAAATTACAAATTTTTTACTAACAATAATTAAAAGTTCTTTATGATTTTTCACTGTTATTTTTGCTACGTCCCTACTCCAATTCGAATTTTTTGACGATTATAATGCTTTCTCTTTGTATACTTCGTATAGGAGAAAGTAAAAAAGATTTAATGAATGAATATGCGGTGGACAACACTGCGTTCGATATTTTACTCTGAATGAAGTGTAACGGATTTTGTTGCAATAACGTATCAACACGAACTTGACGCTAGTCTAGAATTAAAGCACGCTTCACTGACCATTAGAACACCTGGTCAGTAGCGTACGTTTTTTTTGGAATAGAGCAGTTCTAGATTGTTTATGAGGGGAAATAAAATCTCTTGGGAAATATGGACATGCATTCATTCAAGGTGTGAAAAGAATTCCCTAAAAGAGATTCTCAACTTTTTAAACAGAATACCGTTATATTACCGCAGTCACTTTTCTCTTATGCACTAGAATACTTTGGCACTTTTGGCTTGCCTACAATATCTCAGATATGATTGTCACAGATTTATTAACGAAAGTTGTAGTAGAAAATCTCATGCACATTGGCGGAATGCTTAAGAAATTTTAAAGAAAAGCATGAAAAACAGAAATGATGAATCAATTGACGCTAACTTTCGTTTTGCAAAATATATAAATATTCAATTCGAAAATTAAGTGCGAAAAAGAAAGAACCTTTTTAACGGAAACGAAAGTAAAGATCTCCGAGAAGTTGAAAAATAAATTAATTCTAGTATAACTTCTATTTGATATTAACGGAGTTCCGCGTCGATGAATCAACATAAAATAAAAAAAGGAAAGAAACTTCTAAAATCAGATTAAAAAAACCTGTCATAACTACTATTTGATATTAAATCATCACAGAATCAAAACAGTATCCTGTGTGTATGCTAATTCGTAGACAAACTGTCTGGTCTGAATCTCTTTTGGCACGTAGCGACGCCCACATTCCTGAGCGTTACCGAAATTTCTGGCCTATTCTAATATAGATTGGAGGATGGTTGAATTTCCAATACAAATAAATCACGACATTAGAAAATTAGTAGAGCATAGTAGCTCTATTTATTTTCTAATGTCATTAATTATAAATAAGCAGCTTAACCCAGCAATTAAATTAACAAATTAATTTTAAAAGGGATAATTTCGTATGAGTTTAAATAAAGTTACCGGACTTTCTGAGCTTCTGTCCGGAAAACTCCAGAACTCGGACGTGCAATACAGGACTCTAGTGTATGTGTGTGTGGGGGGGAGGGGATGGAGCTTATGAGATATTGGATAAAACATAAATAATAAATAAATAATAAATGAATAAATTAAATAAAAATTTAGAAAACATGAAATAGTTAATTATTTTAAAAAACAAAAAAGAAATAAAACATTTTTCTATTACATATACATCTTTTTTCAAACCGATCCGCATAAGTTATTTGAGGGTGACCATATTCTTTGTATGACAAAAGCTGAGAAGAGGAATTCTGTTTCAAAACTAAGTGTTTGAAAAAATTAATTAATATTTTTCAAACTAACTGTTTATTAATAAGTTATTAACTAATACACTAATTTATTAATAAGTTGAAAAAATGACGGTGCGAAGCATTAAACTCAAAGTTTAGTTATATTAACGTTCCGTTTTCAAGCAACAAAAGGGCTATTTTGGGACGAACCTGGTAATTTTAAACCTTGGCCAGATGACGAGGACGGCACCCCCTCTCCAAGCTTTCACACCACAGCATAGGGAGGACGTTTCGCCCCTTGCGTATGATTTAACGTGCAACAGGACCAATACACGACGGATTTTCAGCGGAACCTGGAACCCTACTGCTGTAAAGCCGAGGCCTTACCACTAGGCCACCGCGGCCTCATTAATTTTAAAGTAGGAGAACATTTTTTAATCCGGGAATTTAAAATTAACATGATTTATATCTCGGGTTTTATTTTTTTTTCCTTTTCTGCTAAAATAGCATTTTATGTACGTGTAGGAAAGAGGGAAAATGGAGTATGGAAAATATTTCAATTAAAACAATAATTAATTCGCTCAAAACAACACAATTCTCTTTTTTATGATGTATTCTTCTGAAGAAAACATGAAAAGCTTTTTATACAAATGTTTCTTAGATTATTAAAAAAAGACCCAATGAATTTGGAAGAATACATTGGCAATATTGAAAGATGACTTTGAATGTATAACATATTTTTTATAAATACGAGTTTTGCCGATTATTGCCACAAAGGAGGCTGAGAGATTAAGTAATTTAATTTTTTAGTTGCTAATCTTAAGAAAATTTAATGCTTTTCTACATAAAACTCATGACATTTCTTTAACGATATAAGTGATTATTTAACACTTGTTAAATGTTTATGCAATTTATTCGTGACGCCAGTTTTAAAAACATAACAAAGTCTTATTGAAACTGCTATGAGAGAAATAATTTTTTTAAAAAAACCTAAATTATAAGTGTCGAACTAAAATTGTCTTTTCATTATTGTTGTTCTGGTGTCTTAGTTGTTGAAACTGGTTTCTAATGCGATTTAAGACTTGTTCAAAACTCAGTAAGTTATGATTATTTTTGAATTGGTTTCTTTTTTCCATTTCAAGGTAAACTTCGTCATGTTAACAGAAATATTTCTAGTGTCTTTCTTCACATGCAAGGAATGTTGTGAATGAAGTAATTGAAAATGGAAAGAATGAAGTAATTAAGAAATGAAGAAAAAGGAAGTAGTGAAGTAATGGAATGAAGTAATTGAAAGTCATAGTTTACATTGATATTCATTTCTCTCTCAGTGATCATGAGTGGGCATTAAACGTTTATGTTAAAACTGCAAAAAATTCAAATGGAGTCAATTCATGCGATGTCACGATCGGGTAACTGCTTATGTCATCCTGCATTTAATTGCGCGTTGTCCTCTTGTTTTATTCGCAATGGATTTCAAAATTAAATTGGGGCGGCACATTTGACTTGCACCAAGTGAACATGAATTGATTTTATTGTATCTTAGTTTATTTCTCATTGCAAAACAACAATTTAGAAACGCTACATCGGATTAAACAAATTTGTACTGCTTTAATTTTGAAAGGAGACAGCTTATGGTAATTCCTTTGTCTTTTTTGGTAGATTATAAGTCCTTGATTAAAAAATTAGTAATGATTATACAAAGTGTAATAAATCTGTAAATACTTTATGATGTCCAATATAGTTCTACATGGCAAATCTTTTTTAAAGAATTGTTAATTGATTGTGATGAAGCAATGTAGAGCATTCTTAGACGAACAAAACACCTCTTAATTGTAAGATGCGGACATAATTTTTTATGACAATGATGGTTCGATTTTTAATGAAAGTTTTTAACGAAAAATTGGTAGGGTGTATGTAGCTAACACATAAAAAAAATAAGAATAGGATATTATGTTTCATGCACGTAAGATACTGCTTTTTCTTTTTACTAACCCAGTTGGAATGTATTTTTTTTATTTCAACTAAATGTTTTTTTTAATTGATCTAATTTTACTTGAAAACGAAGTATTTCAGAAAGAAAAGCTTTATATGGATTATCGTTATTTAAATTATCGTGAATAAATTACGTAAAAAAAATTAATTGATTGGTCTATTTTTAGCTTGAAGTCGTTTGTGGAATTTATACCGCATTGCTTTGGCAACAGCAACAAAACCGATCACGTAGCTGAACTGTTGAAAGTTGCATTCAACTCTTTTTGTTCAATGTTTTTAACAGGGTGACCAATATAAAAAATTCTTTACTATGATAAAATATTTATAAGCAATAAGATAATAAGACACTATTTTTCAAAGCAATGACAGAAATAAAAAATCCCCTCAAATTTGAATAGTGCTGAGAAAGTAGATGATAAGTTAAAAAAGCACTACTCTTATTAGCGTATCAGCTCCATGTCAACCCTCTAGTTGAAAGGTTTAAGTAACTCTGAAAAAGCTCACTTGTTCTTAGACATGAGGGGGGAACGTAAGAATGAAGCCGATTTTCGGCTTCTTCTCTTACTAAGGGGAAGCCTTACAGTAGTTTGAAAGCGCTTTCATAAACAAGTCAAAAGAAAGAAAAACAAATTATGAAGAATAACGATTTCAGTAGTTAAAGAAAAAGCTCTTTTTAACAACGCGTGAAAGAACGAATGAGAAATTATTTTGCAGAAAACTAGGACAGACACTTCAGAAATTGGAAAGTTTTCAAGTTTGACTAATATTTTAACTTCATTTGCTGTGGTTAATAACAGAGGAATTTGTTGATATTCTAAAACTTTGGACAGAGGGGTGTGGGGAAATGCGAAATCAGCATAAAATGACAGTGATTTTTTTTAGTTACTCTTCTTAGTGCTTCCTTTTTAGTTAGTCAGTAGACTCTCACTTTTACTAATCTTTAATGAAAAACTTAAGATTTTTCATAATATAGCTTTTGGTTCTTTACAAATCCTTTATAAATAATACGTTCGTTCTTTCATACATACGTTCGTTCTTTTATACATACGTTCGTCCCAAAAGAACGGGAGAGACAAAAGGACACAATAAGAACTTCTTCATGTTCTGTATTATTTTTGAAGCCATTACCAGGGGCGGCGCTAGCGGGGGGTCAAGGGGGGCAATTGCCCCCTGTCGGTGACCGCTTGCCCCCCCGTCGCCGAGAAATGAAGACTTTCGTCGGTAAAAATATTTTCTGTTTCGGGAGATATGGAGAGATGGGTATCAAGGAATCTAATATTTTAAATCTCATCTTAAAGTTATTGAATAGTAAACGGTCGAGATAAGCTATTTGTGTCCAAATTTGACGTCTGATTAACGTTTAAATCAACAGAATGACCGGCATCTGTTTCACTTGTCGTCCATTTGGCCTGTAGCGCGCACCGCATTGACAGAATAACCGACAAGGTGACAAGTGAATCAGATGTCGCATTTTGTCCACTGTTTTCGGTCGGTCGGCTAAGAGATCAACAAGACGGGTGAAAATTTGCATTTTTTGTTATTTCCATTGACTACTTTGATCACTTGTCGGTAAATTTATTAGGGAAAACTAAAGTATCTATATTAAACAAGAGTGTAACGATACACAGCGGTTACTCCTCTCAACGACCATTTTTGTTCGGCACGGAATTTTCCGGCCCACAGACATAATGTTAAAATAACCTCTATTAACGGCCACTTAAACCCATCTGATCTGTCGGGTTGGTCGCCCGTTCAACTTCAAATGCATTCCTTTCGTCTCTCTGACCACAGACTTTTTATTAAGAGAAAATTCAGGAAAGAAAGAACAAAAAATTCATACACTCAAAATCAACACCGGAAATCAGATCGAAATTAATTATTCCTTTCCCATTGGGAAGAGAAAAGTGATTTTCGGTCTCCATCGGGGTTAACATTCAAGAGTTCATTTTTACCTTTTCAGTGCTGATTCTCTGACAAAAAATCTGCTATGAGTTGCGACCATCATCGAATGAAACTTTCAGCTGAACGACTTTAGAAAAAATAGATGATATTATTCCCTTTCATCAACAAATACCGACGAAACAATTAGAGATATATTTTTCCAATTAAAAAAAATGAACCCCCGAAAGAGCTTAAAGATCCAAGCAGACACAAAGTCTTTTTTTAGAAGAATCTATACTTATAAAAGGAAATGTTTGCATGCGTGCGCGCGATGTCCAGACGAATCTATCGAACTCACAGTCATGAAATTTGGCACACATGTAATCGTAAAGATGACTAATGCACCTCGAAGCCGGAATTTTAAAATTCATTCTAGAAAATTTTTTATTTAATGTTGTGGGTCATTTTTGGCACGTTTACGGCTGTAGTATCTTTTCTAATGATCGCTGAAAAACAATCAATGCACCATCGGATAGAATAAACAATTTTCGTTCTAATGAAGTTTGTTTTGAGCTTCAAACGTAGTTTACTGAATTTTCAGAATTTTTTAAAAAATAGTCTGTTTTGCGATCGAAATTTAATTTTTGTTTTTAAATTTGCTGCATCCGACGTTCTAATAACACTATTATTTTCAATTTTTTTCAGCTTATAACTGGAACGGTTCTGTCGTATTTAAAACAAGAACGGTTAAAATATCTTTCCCCGTTATTTTTAATTAATTTTTTCCTGGTCAGTTGAAAGATATTTTTATTTACCGAACTACCTCCCGTGACGCTTTTCCGGGACGTTGTAGGCAATTTCAATGGATGACGGTGCAGAGCGCAGGCGACGTCATAACCTTCAACTGAATGCCTTTATTATTATTTTCGGCAGTGTCTTAACGTGTTTATGTCTCGCATATTTTATTTGCTTTATAATAATCATCTTCACGTTGCAATTTTTTAATATTGTTTCGGATTAACGTACTCTGTATTTTCTACAGTTGAAATGTCATTATCGCGAAGAAAAATAAGCGGGGAAATCAAAAATGTGTATCTTTTGTTTTGCTTTCAGAACTTTTTCATGCCATTGAGGGTTTTTTTTGTTTTCATTTTGTTGAAGTCCTGATTCCATGGGTGCGTACTGCTAGTATATACATAAAGAGGGAGAGAAACTCGCTGTGCTCAGCGCTTCGCGGCTCGCAACCAGTACCTTTTTTCAGTTTTAAATACTGCATATAGATTAGTGGAACAGGATATGGGACAAAGAAAAATCCACATTTGAGTTTTAATATTTTGCACAAATTTGACTAAAAGTTTTCATAACCATAAATGCAATATGATATCGCTCTGAATAATGTTTCCATCCCCTAGAGTAGATATTTTGTTCTTTTTTGAAGAACCGTTTTCATTAAAGCTGTTCAAAAATACTGTTTTAAACTTGCACAATAAACATGAGGCATTCTGAGTGGTTATCTATACTTGCAAAGTGATCAGATGAATTGGCGAAATCGGTCCAGTTATTGAGGCTGGGGACTCAGTCAAGGTTTTTCCCCATAGAAAATGTACCGTGAAGTAGTGTTTTTCCGATTTCTCTAAAAAATGAGGGTCGGTGGGGGATAGGGGATCTTTGATGACTGACCTAGGAGTCATAAGCTTTCATATGAAAAAAAAATGTCAAAATAGGTCCAGTAGTTGGATTGGTCCTTTGGTATAGAAAATTATTTTAAATATATAGACTACCCGCCTTTGGAGACCAGCTGTTCGCCTCTAATTTTAATATCCTGTACCTATGCTTGAAACTTGAAGAAATAAGTTGGCGGTTGTAGAGGCTGAGGTACATTAGGAAAGCTTTAGTTTGCGATGTATTTAGAATATGGAGGGCGGTGGGTGATAGGGGACCAGTGATGATATATCTAAACGTCAAAAACTTTCATATGCAGTAAAAGTTGTTGAAATCGGTCCAGTGGTTCAGGCTGGGGAACTATCTCATTGTTTCTCCCAAAAGAGAATGTGCAGTAGAGAAGTATTTTTTCGGTTTCTCTCGAAAATGGAAGGTGGCAGATGCAGGCGACCATTGATGACATATCATAAGCTTCCCTATGAAATAAAAATTATCGATATCAGTCCAGTGTTTGGAGCTGGGGAACTGGTCCTCTGATTTTGCCAATAATTTTAAATATGTAGTTATGCATTTATAGGTTTAAAAAAAGTTAATAATTATTTTCACTTGTTTCGGCTATTATTTTATTTAGTTATGAGATTTTGATAACAATCTGTATTTTTTCCCCAATATCAGTGCGGTACACTTCATTTGCTACGAGATTTATGTTTTTAATTCTTCATTTTCTATTATTGCTTGTCGTTCCGTCAGACAATTCTTACTGCACCGACATTATACAAATAGCTAATTATTCCAAATAATTAATTATTATAATTGAATTCGCTAATTAATAGTTAATTACCTTCAATTAAATATTGTGTTTTATTGTATTAGAGAAATTTCGCTTGCCCCCCCGTCGGAGATGTCTTGCCTCCCCGTCGGAAAATTTCTGGCGCCGTCTCTGGCCATTACAAAGGCTTTCGGAATCAGAAATTCCTTAAGATTCACGAAATGTTTATTTAAAGCGATATATATGAATTCTTTTCAATCCACGGAACTGAAGCTTCTATTTGTGATCATTCTGCATTAATTTAAGATGCTGATTGATTATGCGATGTATTATTGGTGTACCAGTTGATTTATTATCAGATATATAATTAAGATGTAGATATGATTATAATTCAGCATTTAAAAGCACAAATGCTGTAATGTTGTTATAAGCACCGCAATTTCACGGAATCAGAAGACATATTGGTATGAACGCATACTAATAATTGTTGAAATATATTGGCAAAGAATATTTACGTCATGTACTTGACAATATTATAAACGATGAAATATTGATATACCAGTATATCCCTAAAAATTACCGTTACTGTGGCATGGAATTTTGGTGAATGGGTTTCCTGCTTTGGTGTTATCCTCGTTTTCTGATCATGGTCTGTAATAACGAGATTTGTTTTAAATGCCTCTCGAATATCTCGAAAATTAACCGCTAGTCTTACGAAAGCTCAACAGTATGAATATTATTTAGCTTAATTTAGATATATTATCTTCCCGTTTCGAAGCTACAAAAGATATATTTTTGGGACGAACTTCGTAACTTAGAATTTTTTTGGTCAGATAATGAGGGCGACATATTAATTGGCATCTCCCATGCCAATTTCTACTCCACACCGTCGGGGGGACATTTGTCCTCAATGGATTTAACGTGTACAAATGCCCTCGTACACGGCGGATCTTTGAAAATGAATGAGAAGCTAATATTTCACCATTCTTTCATATGTTTTTAAAGTAAATGCTCTGCTTAATTATTCACTTTTGGCGTTAATACTTTGGCATTACTTATTTTATACCGGAATAGATGAAACAAAAATATTTGAATGCAAATTACTCCTAATATTTATGGAGAGTTAGTTTTCTATCACTTACTCTGTTTAGGTTTGGTGATGAATAAATACTGGATGTAAGTCCTCAACGAATGAGTTCAAACTTAAAAAAATCTATAAAGAATGATTTTTTTTCTATCGTGCAGATCTGCTGACGATTTCATTTTATCTCGGATTACCATATTTATGTTTTCGAAACTGGGACAAAAAAAAAATGACTAGGTAATAACTCAATTGTTTAAAAAAAATAGATAACAACATAACATCTCAGAAGCAAAGAACAAAACTGAATGCGTTTCGGTAGTATGTAACATACAAAAAGGTTGTAAAAAAAAAAATTAACCTGGTTGTTATAAAGACTGGATGAAATAATTTCAGTGTAAATGAAAAAAATAGATTAAACTAATTTTTATTTTATTTCATCTATATTTTTACAACAGAATATTTAAAAAAATGAAAACTACCGATATATTTTATCTGTATAATTGATACAACTCCTGGATTATCGGTGGCTGGTGGTCTCAGATTCGGAACCGGAGGATCGTGAGTTTGAAACCCTATTCCACCTAAAGATCAACCGTGTACACAGCCTAGCGCACGTTAAATCCAGTAGGGACAAACGCCCTCTAGCTGGTGTGGTGTGGAAGTTTATACAGAGGATGCCGGTTCAGGTGTCTTGATCACGTTCACAACTACGGGATCCGCCCCCAAATAACCTTTTTGTACCTATAAAATGGGATACAAATCTATTCAATTATTCATCCCACGGTTTATTCAAAACGTACAAGGTAAATCGGGACAATACTTGTCAAATTGATACTTATGGTAAGCCAAATTATTTCTTGCAATTTAATTTATCTCATCTAAAAAACGCTCTGTCACGTTGCCATAAATAATAAAGAATATTTTTTATTCTAAAAAAAAAGCCTCAAATACTTGCTACTTCACGATTTCTTTCCTTCTCTTTTATCCGTATGCAAACAAAGAATAACAGGATAATAAAAAGCAAGCATACACTGTTCAAAACGAGAATAATAATAAGTGCTGAAGACGTTATATCTGCAAACCTTTAAAAATGTAACAATAACTGTTTGTATCGTAGTTAAATTCGTTGCAATTAAGAGTAATTGATCATTCTATCGCATCCATCAAATTCTCTTTACAGCTGATTTTCCCTAAATTCCCTACATCCTGAACGCTTTTTCCCATCTGTAAGGTCACGTCAATCTGTCTGCGGATCTCCAACTTAATTCTGGCACGCATGCGCCGTTCGAGTTTGAAAACGGAGGCCTACGCAATTTGAGGAACTTGAAAATGTTGTTTGGCTGCAGTAAGAGTTGCTTTTAATTCAAACGGTTTTGCCGCTGGAACCGGTCTATTAGAAATGACAAAGCGTGAGGTAAGATACTTTAATTAAGCATTTCTTTAATTGATTAGTGCATGTTTCTTTACTTGTGTAAAGATTTTTTCTGCCTAATTACCTCTGTATTTACAGCAGTAGAAAGCATTTTTTAAAACCCTTCCCGGTTTAAAATTAGAAAACTGATAAGAAAATCATCCGTGGCATTAAGCAGAAGATGATTAAAAAGTAAACTGCAGAGTTATTATTAATGAATATTCCTGTTGACAAGCTTTTGTTGTGTAGCCGCTTACTTTCCTTTGTTTACATGAGCACACTGGGCGCATAACAGATTACAATCTGCTTGTTGAAAATTAAAACAGTTTACTTCATCATAAAACTGTATAATGTTTAAATGAGTTGATTCAAATTTTATAACGCAAGTTTTTGATATAATTTTAAAATGTTTATCTCCAAAAATTTCACGATTTTTCAGTTGTTAGTAAACTTTTGTAGAGGCCAATGTCATTTTTATTTATCCTTTGTTTTGCTGCATGCTTATAGACCATGGTTTAGTATGCTTAAATTAAGTTGCATAAGAAACTAATTTGGTAGAAATGCATCTAATTTTACTGAAATATAGAAATAAGTAGCCAGTATGACGTTAGTTTGGTTTCCAAATGAATTGTATGCATGATTTGTTTCCTATTTTCTCTCTAGTATAACAATAAATTAAACAAGCCCCACGATTTTCTGCGATTTTTATAGATTTAACTGTGCTGTGATGATTATAGTGGTAACATTTAGAAGAAATGAAGAATTTAATTGTCTTTTATTATTATAAAATCGTTGGCGGTTCCACTTCACTATGCATTCATTTTTTTATCATTTAAAAAATTAACTGCTGCAGTAACTATTATTTTATGATAGGCCAGGTCTGTTTCAATTTTAGATTGCGACCTCTGGGGTCCAGGATGGAAGTCTTGGGATAGCGAAAACTGCAAGATATGCGCTTTTTCGATACTTAAATATTGATGAGCAAAAAACTATTAAGGAAAGACTCCTTCACCAGGAAACTTCGTCAAAATTTATGAAATAATTGCATTAATTTTTTTATTTATAGCAAATGATATCATTTTCTGCGTATATGCGTATGTGTATGAGATAGTGAGGGGAAAAAATGTGGTGTTGAAGTAAGATAGAGCTTTTTGAACCTTCTTCGTACATTGTTTGATTCGCATTTTCAAAAGCGTTAATGGAATTATTCTTGATAAATTTACATGATCAATTTGTATAAGTAAGTCTTTCCTTAATTGCCACTTATGAATTAATTTTTGCTTTAATAATGTTAAACATTTAAATTATTTTATTTATTATTGCTTAAAGAAGTTCTCAAGAGTCCCCTCGCAGATGTGTACTAACATGTTATATGTTTAGATGCATAATAAATTATCTAGTTGCTTCAAGGTAATTATTGAGCAACTTGGCATTTTTTTTTTTTGGTTTATTTACACTTGAATCCTCTCTCTGTAACATTTAACTGTTTCTTTATCGTTCAAGTTCGAAGCGGAGAAAAACCTGGAATTTATCCAAATGCTTTCTCGGGGGGGAACTTGAGGGGAGCCAACATCCTTTCCCCGTCTGAAAATAGACGTTTCAGTGGGTGGGAAGACAAGACAGTCTATTTTCCTCCCCTTGTTGCATTCAAATCTTGAGTAGTTTATTGTGCATCCGATAACGGTAGATTTGCACGAAAGTTTTCAAACCGAATTTTGTCTGTGTGAATGAGCACTGAACCGGAATTGGTATTCAGGATGCCAGTGAGTGTTTTTAATTTAATTTTCGAAATTGTAATAGAATTTCTCTATTTGTAATTGATAACTTTGTATCTTGGTTTGTTTAAATTAGTTATTTTTTAAAAGACAAGACAAAATTGCATATTAATAGTGTAATTTTCCTTAACCAACTTGCATGATTTATTTTTTGAATTGATTTTAATAGATTCAAGGATATATTGTAAATGAGGAGTTTCTTATCAAAAATGGATTCATCTATTTTACGTAGTTGGGTTTTAGAAGTGCATGCAATTAATTTTACAAAAAATTAAGAACTCTGGATAGCTTTACAAAGGGGTAAAAATACTTTTTGAGATAAAATGAGACTGCATGTTTGTATAGTTGGTATTACGATTAGAAAATTGTAGAAAAAATGCATTTTAAAAAAAGGATATGTTTACTTTTGATAAGATCCTCAAATCATGTATTCGAAATGGAATAATACTGGGAAAAATTATTTGCATTCTGTCAACCATTGGCTTTCCCTACAATTATCACGCGATGTGGCTGAGTTTCGCAATTTAAGAACGGAACAAGTGCATTTTCTTTTTTATCCAAAACCACCGTACTTATGAATGTAAGTCGTTAAAGCATTAACCCATATTGGGTAATGTGTTTCGTCCATAAGTATTTTTACATCTCATTGTAATGGCATCTTACATAAAGGACGCCTTGATTATGTTCTCGGTCGAAAATTCTCTTGAAGAGTATCGTCAACCTTGAAGACAAGAGCCGCAATAATGTGGTATCTGTCTGCATTTAATTGATGGGTTCGAATTATTATGAAAAATAATTCTTTCCGTCGGTGAAAGCTGGCTGTGCAGTTCCAGTGTTATATTGGAAAATTAGCTGACATATATGAAGAGCAAACATTCAAACCGTGTTTTCTCCAAAAAAAGAAAAAATGAGTTAGTGATTTTTCTTTGAACTCAACATTAAATAGTACAACTGTATACTATTATTTTCAACTGAAACAAGTTTTATCCCATTATAAACCTACTTAGAAAATTGAGGTTTCAATCAAAAAGTATTACCTGCAGAGCTTGTTTACTGTTTCCTGAAAAATTGTATCTGAAGGAGAAAGCATGGTTTGAATGTTTGCTGCTCATATATACAGATATTCAGGTCAATTTTTTTTTCTAAGTTATGATTTCAGTACAATTTGGGCTGACCTTTGTTCAGATTCCGGGAAATTCGATAAAAATACTCTTGATATATCAATGCAATAGTATATTGACTCTGGTGCTCTGTGAAGGCGTACGGAAAAAAAGCACGCTATGATTCGCATGGTAGAGTGACAAAGAAGTTGAGGGTAAAAAGATATCTGAATTTGTTTGTACTAATTAAGGTGCTGTATTCATTCTGAAAGACAAATTCGAATATTTCTTTTAAGTTAGGAATAAACATTGGCTTTGTTTCTGATCCACAATTATTTTCCCTTCATTTTTCAGTAAAAAATTTTCAAGATAAAAAAAAAGGACGTTCAGCTTCCTGGAGTTCTACTGTACTTTAAAGGAACGGGTTGTATTTAGTTATTTTTGTCCAATTTTATAAACCTTGGTTTTCCGTGAAGTGCACAAACTGCTTTTTAAAGTAGGTGCTATAAATTTTGATGTTTCGTATCTATTTGAATATCGAATCACTGAAATACTCAATATTTTCTACCTAATCTTATTCCTACGAATTAGAATCGCATGAAAAGAAAGCGCCCAAATATTGGTAAATGGAATCTGTAGTAGAGAAAAAAGAACCCCAAAGAAAATTCAGTTCTGGGAGGGGGGGTTGAAGATGTACTCCTAACTATATTGAGAGGGAGGAAAGTTTTTCTCTAAACACTTATAACGAGTGGTATTAGTGGCGCAATATTTGATACCGGGAATAATAATTGACAGAATTATTAACCTTCCAGCAGGCTCGTATGCAGGAGATACTTATATCGTGCATCGTATTACATATTTATATTGTTTTACAAAAATAAATGCAACTTTAATTTATGTAAAGCTATTAGCTTTATGCTAAACAAGGATTATATAAATAAAAATTCCACTTAATTTATTAAAGAACGATATAAGAATGCTATACGATGCACAATATACAGTATCTCCTGCATACGCGCCTGCTGGAAGCTTAATACTCGTACTGAAGTATGGACCAATAGTAATTTCGAAATGTCAGATTTATCGATCTTCTATCGAAGGAGCCTGGAAAGATCTTTAGATCTAATGGGAAGTTCATTAAAATCTTGATCAGTAGATGTGCAGGAAGTGCATACGAGAGGCGAAAAAAAGGATTTCTGAAGAGATAAAATTGGATTTTGCGAACGAATGAAGGTCGCCCTTCTAGGCTGGTAGACTACTAATGACTACTTTTAATGATTTACATTTCTTCGTGCGAACAATCCTTCATTATACATCTCCAGAAATGTCGAGATTATGGAGGCTCCTTATGTAAAGGGTAAATGTTTTTTTCCAAGATGGAATGTTAAAAGAAGTTTTGTATAAATTTCTTTTTAAATATCATTTCTTGCTTCGCACGAACCACTACATATCGAATTTCACTTTCATTCCGAATGCCTAATTGAAAGTACCACTAATTAAACTATCTTTTTAAACATTGTTGTGCGTGTGGGATTTAAAATAAGGAGGAAATTAGTATATAAATGCTGCTATTTATATTTTAGAATAAAAAAATGGGCATTTAATTAAAATATCACATGAGTTTGAAAGTGGGAAAGTAGCTTCAACACTTGCAATACGATACGCATTTGCTAATGGATACGTTACCGAAGTCCACAAAAGGGCGCTTTTATCTTTTTATAAGATTCTTAAAATAAATTTCCTTTGGGCAACGTTGGTATGTCAACTGGCTTGACGTAGAATTTATTTACGACTTTCTTTTGAGGATCTGAAGCCAATCGTATTGAAAGGAGGGGAAAAAAATACAACCATTGACTTTTCCTGTAAAATTTTTTTCCTTTCCTTTTAAAAAGAATAAAAGTATTCATTCAGTCTCTTCATTTTCTCAAGCGTGACAAAGACTCGTATCGGAAAGGGTGACAAAAACACTTTTAAAAATCCGAAATTGCGAAAAGTGACGGGTTTATTTTAAAAAGAGGATCGACCTGCAGAAACGAAATGCGTATCGGGTGTGTTGCCACTGACAGTGGAAATTTACGTGACATCAAATCGTCTGCTACTTTGGGTCGACAAGTTTACCAACTCGATACATTTTAATTTCTGTGAGAAATTATTTCCAATAAACAACTAACTACATTCTTTCAAAGGTTTAATAATTAAGATTTAAAGAAAATCCTTTTGTGCGAAATATCTTCATAGTTTACTCACGTTATTCCGATAATATTTTGAAGTATTCTAAAATCGCGTTTTTCTCGTTTATTGTATTGGAATGTAATTAATACTACACTAAGTAAATCGTGTCAACTGCATAAAAGATTAAATAAAGCTTTTGGATGTTTTTAATAATTGAATTTTTTTTTCGTTATTCCTGTTATACGATTCAGTATTTTTTTTTCAACACAGCATCAAACTTCTAGAAGAATTTTTAATGAGGCTTGATTAGAATTTTTTCTTCAGTGAAGTTCCGGCTTGGGTATCATTCCTTTATGACCAAATTGTGGTAAAATGACTTGAACAAGGGAATCGATTATAAAATTGCATGATGGGAAATGTGAGAGAAGAGTGGAAACTTTTATTTAAAACAATGAAAATTGACTGCATTCCTCTACATCAGCTCTCTTTAGATTTGTTCCATTCCGGCCACAAAATTAAAATAAAGCATTAAGCAAATCAAATAACTCTAGGGGGATTCGATTAAAAATGGTTATATAGCAAATTTAAATATTTTTACCCCTTAAGTGTCGCGCCCTCATATTGACGTGCCTCGAATTATCGCATTTTTAGGCTTATAAACTAAAATCTAATCGTTAATTAGCTTTATAATTTGGCACAAACTACGTAGAATCCATAAAGAATTCAAGTATTCTATGCCTTCTTAGATGAATGGAAACGATAGCCCCTTTCCAAAACAGGAGGGGTCGTCTTATTGGATATCAAAGAAAATGCGATCCTTATAAGGGGTTAATGAAGATGATTTTCTGGACTATTATTCCCTACAAATGTAGAAAAATCTTACAAAATTTTTAATTATTAATTTCTTTAACAACCGATCATCGTTTTCTTAATTTTCTGCATTTAATGCCCAAGTATTACTTATATTTAACCTTGACTCGGTAAATAATTAACATTTTCACGTATATGGTAAACTTTAATGACTTCAGGCTCTAATATTACATTTATTTTTATCTTGAAATGTTTATTTGGTGAACCGCAATGACTGATTCAAATTTAAGAAAAATCCAAATAAAATGTTTGTCACATTTATTAGAGCAGCTAAACATTTAATAGAATGGGTGGTCTTTCTAGCGCATGCAAAAATGATTTGGATTCCAATTTATTTTGAGTTTTATATACAAGGTGTCCGGGAATTGTTGGACACTTTTCAAAGGTTAATTTTAAAAAATAACTAATTTTGTTTCAACTACGAATTTTTTTTAAATGAGAGCGCATTTAAAAAAATTTTTCAGATAGGTAACAAGTCGTTTCGATGGTCCAAGGGGTCGTAAATTACTGGAAATCAAAAATTTGTTTAGAGCCATTTTCTGCGAAATATTGAAACTGGAAGAAAAATAAAAGCATGTATTTGTAGGGAATTTAACGCTCTTTTCAGTTTTCACACCACATGTGAATTAAATTAGAGTTTTCGAGATTATTCAAGAAAAACTAGAAAAAGAAACCAGAAAACGCGCATCGGCTTCTGCTGATCCGTAGCCATTGCGAATGGAAATCTGTCGCTGGTGACTGACACTCAACTATCTAATAAACTCTCTTAACTATACTAGAGATGGGGTCATCTAATTAGATGGTGCAGATTCAGTCGCCGGTGACAGATTTCCATTCGCAATGGCTACCGATAAGCATGTTTGTGTACCGATGCTCGTTTTCTGGTTGTTTTTTTTTTTAGTTCTTGAAAGTCTCGAAAACTCTTCAGTTTTCACACCACATGTGAATTAACAAATTAAAGAGCGTAAAATTCCCTACAAATACATGCTTTTATTTTTCTTCTAGTTTCAATATTTTCGCAGAAAATGGCTCTAAACAAATTTTTGATTTCCAGTAATTTACGAACCCTTGGACCATCGAAACGACTTGTTACCTATCTGAAAGAAAAAAAAAACTTTTTAAAATGCGCTCTCATTTTAAAAGCAATTCGTAGTTGAAACATTATTAGTTTTTAAAATTAATTTCAGAAAAGTGTCCAACAGTGGACACCCTGTATTTACATTGCACCTATAGTGTCTTGATATCTGTATAATAATCTTAAAGGTTGCTTTATCCTACTATAAAATGTTATGAACTATATTTTTCCTATTTTATTCTTTGCCTACCTGTTGGGTGCCGCGGTGGTTTTGTGGCAATGTCTCTGCTTTGGGGAGGAAGGGTCCTAGTTCGAAACTAGATTTTACCAAAGATCCGCCGTGTATGTGTGTCTGGTGTGGTTGACGTTGAGGGTCAAACATTCTCCTGCTGGTGTGTGGTGTGGAAGTTTGGATAGGGGATGCCAGCTCAGTTTGCCGCCCTCGTCATATGACCATGATTTAAAATGCGATATCCGTTCCAAAATAGCCCTCGTGTTGCTTCAAAACTGGACGCTAATATGACTCTTCTACTTATTTCTGTCGGGGCAACTATGATTATGACTTGAGGCAAGACAAAAGTCTGTCATTCTGAGATATTACTTTGAATGGTTGCTATTAAAACTCAAACTGTCAACGCTTGCGCGTGTACACTGTACATTTTATTACACGCAACAAATTTTTTCATTTCTGTATTTATTAAACATAAAAATGTAACAAAATGCTTTCTCATTACATTTAATTACAACTAATAAAGCGGTAGCTATTTAGCGGCTGCCTCAATTTCTTTAAAGGAAATCGCTTGTTCTTGACCCGATTCCAACTGAAGGTGTTTGTATGTGAGGGTGGTGCCTCGTTATCTTGTGCCAAATGTTCTCATATGGATGCGGTGCGATTCGAAAAATAAATTTCCGGCTTAAATTTAGTCTTCCTCTGACCATCATTCAGAATTGCGTGTTCTGCCCTGTTTGGCTTTAAAACATGAAATTAATCTCAAAAATCAATCATTTTTAGTAATAGCATTCCGATAAAATAATACATTTTTACAAATGTAAGAAATGTTTCTTGGAATATTGCCTATGCGACAACGTTCCCTGATTTCATTTATCTTGTATTTACTGCATATTTTAAATGTACTTCTTTCCAAAAAAGTGGAATGTGGAAACTTAGGAGAAAATTAAGAAATGAATGAAGCATATTCAAAACTTTTTTACAGTCGATTTAAATAGGTATCTACCAAATTTTCAAGAAGAAAAATTTTCGAAAACCGGTTAATACATTAAAGGTAACAAAAATTACAGAAAATAAGGGAATTATACTCCTCATCTGTAAACTATGAAGTCTTAATCTCCGATTCGAATCTTGGTTGATGATGATTCATACTCATGTTGCAAAATCAACTGCGAAGTTGGAAGGCAATAATTTCCACTTATGTGCAAGAACAGGTGAAAGACCGAGATCGTGTTTGTGTGAGTTCGACGAGAAGCCGCCGATCTCTCGAAAAACATCCCACACATGCTGTGTAGGGTTGACATGCGGAATGGATAAAAAAAAATGCCGGCTGCTCCGTTAACTGGTTTTTCTCTTTCATTAGATCGTGAGACGATGATCCCCACCTGGTGGCATGTTGTAACCCCCCCCCCCTCCTGACGTACATGCTGAACTGTTTAGTTACTAACCATCTTGGCTAAAAAGTCTTTTAAGCAGAGCTTTAATTAGGACCTTATAATTCTGTACATCCAGAGGCAAACTATCTCAAATTAATATTGTAACATTTTACAGGAGAGCCAAAAGCTCCAAAGCACAGTGTATTGCAATCTATACTTATAAGTGTGTGTGTGTCGTACTTACAGCCATCAAATTTGGCGACGCTGGTAGTCGTCATGGTGACTGAATGTACCTCGAGTCGGAATTTTAAAATTTAATCTAGAATTTTTTTATTTAATATTTTGTGTTTTGGGTGATTTTTCGCACTCATTTCTCAATAGCATAGCTTCGAATAATTGTACGAAAAAAAGTTATACCATCGGAAATAACAAACGATTGCCGTTCTAATGAAGTTTGTTTCGTACGTCTAACGTAATTTACTAAATTTTGAGAAAATTTTGAAAAATAGTCACTTTTATGGTAATTTTTAATAAAGATTTCTTCAAATTATCGCATCTGACGTTCTAACATCTCTATAATTGTCATTCTTTCCAGCTTATAACTGGAACGTTTCTGTCGGATTTAAAACAAGAACGGTTAAAATATCTTTTTTCGTTTTTAAAATTTTTCCCTGATCAGTTCAGTTTTTTTTTTTTTTTTTTTTTTTTTTGCTAGCGAGAGTTTCTCCGGATGAGTGACCTTCCTCGCGGCAGGTGACGTCTTATGCTTTCATTCCCAGCATCCATTTCTACAATCCGATGTGTATCTTTTTGTTTTGATTTTGTTTTCAAAACTTTTTCGTGTCATTGGTGAGCATTTTTTCCCCCATTTTTGTTGAAGTTCTGATTCCACGGGCAACGCCGTGTACGTACTGCTAGTCAATCTATATTTTGAGAGCGGTTTTTTTTTTTTTTTTTAAACCTACAACTTCGACATTTTGTACATTCGAAGATGTGGTCGGGATAGTGCAAATACGATAAAAACATCAAAATCAGCAAAACTGGACTTAAGATAGTTTACCTCTGAGGTACAGAATTGGAACCTAATCATCAATTCTAATTTTGTTCCAAAGGATGAACCTTTCTCAAGTTCATTTCCGCATAAGAATACTTCGGCAAGTTGAAATACGGACTTGAATAAAATTCGAAGAACTAAGCTCATTATAGCATGTTCCGCAATACAATTAATACAATACAATTAACGATGTTTGTTTTCTAAAAGTTTGTGTAATGGTTACTGTAGCTTTTAGATAGTGTAAATATTGTCAAATTTTTCTTTGTATTTCATTATTGTCAAAAAAATATTCGCATTAAACTTCGTAACTTATTTCTAACTTAACTAAACTTATTTCTGTTTTGTAGAACTGAATCTATAACTAGCCTTTTTTTAATATAGTAATTTTTCTTTCTTCCATTTATTACCCTATTTTTGATGTTTTACATTAAAAAAAGGCAGAAAAGTATCAGAAATAAAATAAAAAAATTGGTAGAACTCTTTATATAAGTATTTTTGAAGCAGATAGAAGATTGGAAACCATATTCCAAGATATAAGCACATTGTGGAAGAAGCTGGACAACCAGGTTACTATAATTCACTTGACCGTGATTTCAATCCATCTATTCATAATTTTTGACGTCTAATCTTGGACAGTATCCCATTTACTCTAACTTTGAGATCGGTATTTTATTATTCATGTAATTTTCATAGAGAAAAAGTGCATTGTTATGAATGCTACAGCCTTGAGGACGATAAAATTTGCTCCGAGTTTTTGTTTCGGAAAAACGATTGATTACAGTTGTTTTAACATACATGATTATGTTAAACCACTTATAGACCTTCCAGGAGGCTACTTCGACTATGAGAATAAAAAATAGCCCAAATAAAGTATGAAGTTCTAGATTCCTCTAGCGGTATTATAAAAGTGGTAGTGTCGTTTTTAGTTAGTTAATGGCTCCATCGCCGATGATGGGGTTGGCCCCAACTAGTAAGGATTCGATGCATTAGAAACTCTTAAATGAATTTATTTTGCATGGTTCACAGTTCCCTGCGGAGATTCTTCGATCAGTCAAGTTCACCGTATACCCAGTGGGTGGATTGGAATGATTCCTTATGGTTTGCGCACATGTTATATATATTTATGGGGAGCACCATTTACAGTAAAAAAAGTACTCCGGTGGCTCTCCAAAGTTCTTTACTTCCTTCTCTGTACACTTAGGTTGATTCACTTTGAATCTCAATACTAAATTACCTGCTACTTTTTAATATTTTGAATTTGTATGCTTTCTTTCTCCGAAGGTAATTTTTTTTCTCCCGTGCCTTTTTTAGGCATCCACGAGTCCAAAGAAACTATTTTTGGAATTATGTCTGTCGGTCAACACTATAAATCTAGATCTTTGCGTTTTTTGATGGATAAAAATTAATATATGGTTTTTATCACCAGAATTGTACATCTGTATCAAATTTTAAACTCAGTCCGTCTACTGGGTGGTTGTCGGTCTGTCTGTTCTTTTAAACGTGAACGCGATAACTCTAAAACTCAACAAGCTAGATAAATGAAATTTGGTATGTGGTCTTGACACCCACAATGTTGTTCCCTTACAAATTTTGGACCCAATGAGTCTGAGAAAAGTCCAAAACGTCCTCAATTGTCTTCAATATACGACGAAGCTAAACAAAAACGCGCCATATTATGAAAATATGAGAAAATTCAGGTGAGGAAACCCCTGCAAGTTTAAAAAAATAGTATTTCATTTCAACTTAGTTTCTAATTGGAGGTCACGTAGGAAATTACACTTGATTACAGGATGACTAACTAGCACACTTTCATAACCGCAACAAAAACACTGAGGGAACACTTTCGGTAAGTCATCCAAACATTTATACGAAACTGCTGCTGAAATTAACCGTCCTTTCTTTGTAGAGCCGAGACGATCTAGTTTCACCGGAAACCTTGCTTTTCCGGCTTCATCGGATGTCGAAAGCCGTAATAAATATATTAATGTGATAATGTTTGACTTACTTACGCAGGATATCTTTCGTAGTCTGCGAGTCCTTGCTTTTTTCCGATTTCAGAATGCAATCTGATTATTTTTACTGCGCTTGGTGAAAGATATAATTTTAAAGTTTGTTGACTTCGAAATTTCAGCTATGTACGAACGGTTATGTTGAAGCTTTTTTTTTTTTCAATCATTTGCAGCCATGATATACTGTAGCAATATTTCCGATAAACATTTGCTTGTAATTGACCAGTTTTAATCGGTTTATGATGATGTGCACCCCGTGAAGTAAATCATTTCTACCAAAAGAATCCTATGACATGTTTGTTTTTTATGTCGAAATTCGTATTTTTAGTTTCTCGTATACGAAACATACAAACTATTACAACCATCAAAAAATACGACTTGGGGATTTTATGAATCTCCACGTTTTAGATCTCGCCGAATCCGGAAAAACAATTTTCGTAGCTGTGTCCGTCTGTCAATGAACACGGTAACTAAAAAACGCAACGAGCTGATAAAATTTGTTATGCGTTCTTCTCTCCAAAATTGTAGATTTCTATCAAATTTTCGATGAAATCGGTGTACTGTAAGTCTCTCTGTTCATATGCATGTGAACACGATAAATCAAACACAAGAGGTAAATGGATGAAATTTATGAATGGTTTTATCAGAATTGTGAATCTGTATCAAATTTTGGACCAAATCCGTGTACGGGTTGCCCGTCTATTGGTTTGTGTATTTGTGAATGCTGTAATTCAGAAACGCAACGAGCTACATAAATGAAATTCGATATGTGGCCTTGCAACCAAAATCATAGTAATTCAGTCATTGTAAGGAAATTAAAAATTTGATATTATCCTTCCCCACCCACACACACAGTTTTCATTAATCAATTTAATTTGTTTCGCAGCAAACACGTTTGATTGGTGTATGTTCGGATTCACCTCTAGAGAAGATTAGAGGTTATCTGACACAGTGACATCTTAGATGGATTTGAACCAAATTTTTACTGAACAAATAAGATGACCTTGAACTTGCCGAGAGACGTCCTTTACAGTGCCTTATTTTTGCGAAAAGAACGTCTAATTCTGAAGGGGAGGTGGGGAATGTTAAAAAAATCGCCTCATTCCATTGAACTTTAAATAAAAGGTGGCTAACCTTCCATCTGTCTTTCTGAAGCTTATCAAGATTAAGAATAAACTATTTCAAGGTTTTTGCCGAGTCAGTTCTCACGATACTTGGAAGAATCTAAAAATACGTTTGCGATTCAGAATTTTCAAGTGCTGACGAAGTAAGAAACTAAAAGCCTTTGTTTCCAAACAACATTGACATATCCTTATTAAGCTTTCTTTCTGAACGCAAGGGGAAAAATTGCATTGAATTTTGGAACAGTCTATTTACAGTTATAAATCGTTATTTTTGCTAGAAATGAAAAATATTTTTTAACGTAAATGTTCCGTAGTTTCCATCTTGGTTATGATATGTAAAAACGTTTCCGTTGATCTCTATCGAGATGTGTGGAAACTGATTTTAGGGAAGATTTGAGTGTGCTGTACGAAAACAAAACGTTTTTAGATTTGAATGGAAGACCAAAATACGGCTATAAATAATTTGACACGCGAATGTGTATTAATGACTTTAAGCTTCAAACTTTTCCATTTAAAAAAATCCCAAATTTATTCCAGGAAATATAAAGTGAAACATTTTTATATTTTCTCTATGAAAATGCACTTATAGGAGGAGGGAATACATAGGAAATGGGTAAAACAAGAACCTTTAATGTCTGCAAAACTTGACAATAGTTTTCCATTGCATGCCTATCGTGCCTTTGAATACTGATATAAAAATCAAAGCCAGAAGGAAAACTGAAAACGTTGGCAAACGTGTCACTGATTTGAGAAAAAATTTCGCTGAATGAACGTAACTGGATTTTACGCAGGAAAGAAAACGGATATTCTTTTTGTTTGAGTGCCTTTAGAATTTTTAACCGCAGTCGATTCTCCTCCCACTCGTGTACCACTCAACAGTTTTTTACCGATTATGTAATAGTTTTCCGTATTTTGACCTTTTTTATTCAGTGACTTTAAAAAAGCGGAATATCACTTATTTTGTAGATGCAGTTCGAATTAAATTTTTCCTTAGATTTGACATAATTGAAAATTTTTTTTCCAAAATTGTGTGTTTTACATTGATTTGAATAAGTGGTGGAAAGGAACAGAATCGTCTTAATTCTCGTTTCGAAATTCGATCTTTCATATGTTTAATAACTGATGAATTTTTTCTTTAGTAAAATGAGAGATACTTAGCATATTTAAAGCTCTGCTTGTAAATCATTGAGATCCCTTCCAGAATAATATTTCGTCGATTTCCCTTACTTAACAAAAAACACCACCTACCTCAATTTTTTGAAATTTCGACAAGAAAGAAAATATTCAATTTTTAGCTACCAACAACGGGATATATCAGAATTTGTTTTAACATCTTATATAAATATAAGAACGCATGTTCCCATCAGACGTGAAAAAAATTCAAAAATATTCGTTATTGGTTGCGAAAAATTGAGTATTTTCTTTCTCTTTTGAAATTTAAAAAAAATGAGACGGGTGGTGTTGCTTGTTAAGCGACGATTTTGTGACTATTTGAACTAAAGATGAAGGGTTTTTTTCCTGTCATTTTTCTAGCTGTTTTTCAAAGAGGGGAGGCGGTATATGAAAGTTGCCCGATTATCGACTATTAATTCTCTAAATGTTAAATAAGCAGAATGTTGATGTGAATCTCTTCTGCCATAATGTACTATAGCATATCACATTTAATAAAGAAAAATGCAATACTGCAGTGGTGCCCAAATTATTATATAATATGGGGCCCGCTCGCCTAATGTTAAGGTCTCGATTTTGGCCCGGAGGGTTCCAGGTTCGAAACCTGATTCCACTGAAATATCCACCGTGTGTGTGGGCCTGTTGCATGTTAAATCATACGTAGGGGACAAACCTCCTTCCGCTGGTATGGTGCGGAAGTTTGGAGAGAGGATGCCAGCTCAAGTGTCGTCCTCGTCATCTGACCTCGGTTCAAAATTACGAGGTCCGTCCCAAAACAGCCTTCGTGTTGCTTCGAAACGGGACGTGAATATAACTAAACTAAAACTAATTTATTATATAATATTTACATTTTAATTCAGTTTCATAGGTTCAGTATCGAGCGTAGCTGCTGGTTTGCACGAGTTCCACTACATCTCGCATACTGTTGTATATATGTGAACATGGCTGACACAGTCTGCTACTTTAGTAGTAACTTCTTCGATTTTCCTATTAGGTTCAATTTTATTCTTTGACTTGAATGTGTAGTGATCAGCAAGCTCATCAACCCCACTGATTATTACTTAAAATTTGTTCAAAATTTTTTATGTGATCTTTTATTTTTACCTAATCTTTGCAAAAATTGACTATTTTGCAAAAAGTACTTGTTGGAGATTTGGACTAGGGCGCCTTAGAAAAATCTGTATCCCAGAAAGGGCGCTGAGAATCGAAAAAGTTTGGGAACAACTGCACTACTCCGTTCTGTGTAAGTAGCAAGATTCGCGTAACAAACTGTCTGGACGAGTTAAAATTCATTGAGTCAAATTTTCGATGCAACTTCAAAATAAAAATGAACGAGATGGATCGCTAATATATACTCTTCTATTACTAATGTATTTTGGAAATTGTCTGAACACCTTTTCAAACTCGAAAACGAAATCGCCTGGTGAGAAGAAGAGTGAATTCGAAACATTAATAAAGCTACGAGTGTTGCAATTTGTGTCCTGGAAAAGTACATTAAGGTGTTTAGATTTAACATGTGTTTTCCAGGTTTAATCTCTTGATATTAATTCCTCCTCCTGAAGCTAAAATTGCCTCTCAAAAGATTTTTCTTACGTTGGAAAAAAATTGAAAATTTGATCGGTCCTTAGAAACAATATAGAAAATCGAATTTTGCAAATTTCTCCCTTTAAATACATTGTTCCGTGAAACTAATCTAAATCATTTATGAAATGGATCTTGCAGATCTATGGCTTAATTTGTGTATGGTTTAAAAGGAATATTAAAAAATATATTTAATATGTGCCAAAAATTACTACTACGATGCTTTTTCAGCTTCCTAAGCCGTATTTTTAAGTTCAGTATTGTGTTCAGTATTAAGCTTAGTATAATGTTGTGTGGAGTATTGTTTGTTGGAAGAATTTTCTTAAATTGATGTTTGTAACTTAATTATATTTTCATTTTCTAGAGAGAACGTGAACGAGAGCGCGAGCGTGAACATGATCACGAAAAGTCATGTCCATTGGATGCCAACATCTATGCTACTCGCAAGACAGTAGCTCAAGGCATGATGGATATAGCTTTACTGACAGCTAACGCTTCCCAACTGAAACATGTGTTGGCTACTGCTGATACTCATGATTACTATCTCATCAATCTTGTTCTCATTGGAAGTTCTATGACTCTACAGGTAACTAGTTCTTTATTTTTGATTTTTGCCATACTACTTTTCTTAAAAGTTTTATGAAAAATAATCATATCGAATCGTCACTTTATGTACATTAATTCTACTTTATGGTGATCAGTAAAATTTTGAAAAATATTCAGCATCTCGCTGTCTTAATTTGTACAAGCTGTGAAGTCTTTCTGGTTAGGAAATTTTATAAGCTGCCTGAAATAACTTTAGTTCCAGTGTAAATGAATAACCAAGTTTAAAGTTGATTAAGCTGTACTAAATGAAAATCGTGAAAGGCCAAATATGCATGTAAATATTAAAATATGAAATTTAACCCTTTGCCCTCCAAAAACTAATTAAATTCGTACTGTACTTTGCATGTCACATACGCAGATTAAATTCCTTAATAGACTATGCTATTACTTTGATTAGTAACCAAAACAAGTAGTAACGGTCTCGGTAAAATCCTGTCTAAATAGTTTGAATAAAAATTGCTTATGTGCTTTGAAGGTAAATTATGCATGTAACTCGTGTCGCCGTAGCAACGGAGCACTAAGGATTAAACATGCTAAAACTGTATAGAAATTAAGCAGTATTGATAAATATTTACTCTTTTGAATGTTTTGCTTAAAAGGAAATGTCTTAAAAAAAGAAAAGAACTTGTCCCCCCCCCCCCCCACTTCCATGCATTTGTTGGGTGGTTTTAAGGGGGGGGGGGGGGGGAAGAGTCGTTTTGAAACTGCTGCATTTAGGTTTTTGACATTTTTGAGTAAAATTTTAGAACTATTTTATCCTGAAAAAGTTATCAACTTTACACAAAAATGCCTAGTATTTAGCAAATAAAGAAATTATCATCTATTAAAAATTCTTCCTTCCTTTCCTTTTCCTTCCTTCCTGTTCCTTTTCATATTATTTAAAGTGATTTCCAACGCAATTGAACGTATCTTTTCATGAAATATCTTACTTTTTTTAATAATTTGAAATGCTAAAATGTTCTTGTAGTTTTCTTTATTTGGGATCTTCTACCCATTATTGAAATGAAATTTAAAAGCCAATCATATAAAAAAAATTTAAATTAAATGTTTCAATGTAGTTATTTCAACAAAACTTCCACATCCCCTCAACTAAAAAGTTAGTTTCAAAAACATGTGTATAAAGAACCTCTAAAAGCTTTGATTTTTTTAAAGTGAAATTTGGAAGATTATTCACATTACTTTGCTCCAAGAAGTTGGCTCAGCTTCATTTACTTTGTCTAGCTTGGGTTTTTTAAACGTTTCATTGCATTATAAATAAAACAATATTATTAAAGCCGTGAATGTTTATTTAATAAATGGATATGGCTTTATTCAACTTTGTCGAAATCGTTACAGCAAGAACTTGTGGAACTCAATGGCCTTTTCTCCGTTTCCTCTCCCATGTTCGAACTATCTGAACGGGGGAAGCGAGTCCCATAAATTTTAAACAACGCCTTAAAAATAGTCCAGTCCGCGTAGGTCAAAAGGTTGATAGCCATCCTTTCAGTAAAAAGCTCCCCATGTAAAATATATTTTCAGTTTTCGGTTGGGGGAATAAATGTGGTGCCGTCGGGACCGACTTGAATCTTCCCATCTCTCTAATAAGTTAGGTCTCGGGTAACCTGCACGGATTCTCTATTTCCCAACCACTTTTATCTTTCCATCTGGAAAGCAGTGATTCAACCATTTGACTGGGGCCATCCATCCAACAACGAAAGCAAACAATAGCAATGGGTTTCGTTGGAAGCTTTCAAGATATGGACCCCTCTTTCCATACAAACATTGACTTACTGCTGGTAATTAAGGCTGAAAAAGTCATCTTTTTACCAACCCTGGATGTTTTTTGCCGAATCTTAATTGGACTCTAGGCGCCATTTGTGATATTTTGAATTTTCTTTCAGGGCGGATGATTCTTTCGTAAACGAAGTCATTCTTTTGACGTCTAGTTTTAATCTTTTACTTGATAGAAAGTGATATGACAGTACTGTTAACTGACTTGTTTTGAAAGAAAACGGCAGTAAATATGTAGATTCGAAATTTTCAGTGAATTGTTCACCTACCAGTTTGAGCCTGATTTTTATTTTAACTTGTATTTTTTTTCTCAATGATTTTGATCCTTTTGTTTTCCTTAAAAATCGGTATCGTCATCATTATTCGAGGTGCTATTTTAACCATTGGCGTAAATCACGGCCGGGGCTTAGTATTTTTTCGTCCCTCTCGTTATATTTGACTCTAAAGTGAAATAAAAGCCCTGCTATTTATCTTCTAGGCGTTCCCAAAGACTGGTGCCCGGGACATCTATACCCCCATCGCTACACCACTGATTTTTTAACATTCACTGATAATTTTCCTTCCGGTTTTGTACTTATCATTTAATAACCTAATGAACTCTGAACATTCAACTAATGGGAAAGCTTATGTTTTAAACACTTTTATCCAATTTGACTTGATATTTTTTAAGATGGAATTTCATAAAGATTATGCACTCTCTTCCTGGTATGCTAGCGATTTGAAATTTTGTAGAGTTTTCTCGATGACAGTAAACTGTTTTAATATTTCAAGAACTTAAATGCCAATTAATCCATTAATTTAAATTCTGATTCTATATGATTGGCGCCACATGGAAGTGAATTTGAAAAGAAATTGAATTCTAGATTCTATATTAGTTATAATAATGAACGATAACTTTAAAGATTGAAAAGTAGAAAATAATTAAAATATAAAACATTAATAAAAGTGTTTTTCAAAGCTGTTTTTATTATTTTGATGTGTAATCGATTCTTTGTATATGGGTTAGCTGATTTAGAGCTGCGAAGAGAGTGGGATTTTCGGGCCGATCCACGTGGAGGATTTTAAAAGGGAAACTGAAGCAATAGTAGGTTTCCGAAAAAAGCTTTCTCATTTCTGAAATATTTTTATGTGACACTAATTTTAATAAAACATTTTGCGATTTCTCTCAATATTGTTCCTCTGATTTAGGGTTGGTTCAATTTTTCCCAATATAATGTATAATGATTAACCATTAAAATTGAATGTGGCCAAAAGTTTTACAATTTTCGAAGTTTAATACAGTTAAATATAGTTAAACTTTACATAATACAAAACTATTTCTATCAAATATACCTAATTTATTTTCCAATTATATTGACTTTTGTCGACGAGTAAAGTAATGACTTAAAAGAGCATAATTAAAACAAAGAGGTTTTTGTATGGGGAATAGAAAATATGAAATTTTGTATCAATCTGCACATGAAACATTCTTTATTTGCAAAGCTGAATACTATTATTTTGCTTCAAAACATTCGAAGAACAGCTTTGGAAAGTTAAAAATTTGTTTATTCTGCGAATTGTGGTGTTTAAGAATAAATTTGACAACTGTACGAATTATCTGTATTAAAACTTATTTATTTGAGCAAACGTTATTGAAGGAAAAGTCGTGTATTTTTAGAAAAGTCCAAATTGTTATTTTATCTTGTGTGTGTAACAAGTTTTACCAATTCACTAATGAAATACAAGTAATAAGCAAATGAGATGAGAGGAGGGGGAATGCTGATATTACTTGTATATGATAATTGAGCGATCTTTGATGCAAGTCTTTATAATGCAATAAAATTATTCTCATAAATTCTACCTTGGGTTAAGTTTTTTTTTAATGATTTGTTATAGAGCTTAAGGCATGTCTTTTCTCTCAATCTCTGTACGATATTAGTTCTCAGGCACCTTCTTGTCTGATATTAAAATTAAAAGGACTTCGTGGCAGAGCCGCGGTTTCGAGACCTGATTTCAGGAAACTCGACGTATACGGACTTAGTGCACGTTAAATCCGTCAAGGGTCAAGCGTCCTCCTGCTGGTGTGGCACTGAAGTTTGGAGGGAGAGGGGGGGGCTGGAGTGTTGTTCGACATCTGACCACGGTTCAAAATTACGTTGTCCATCCCAAAATAACCCTCGAGTAGCTTCTAAACGGGATGTTAATATAACTAAATAAGCATTAAATATTGAGCTTCAGAACTAAAATCTGTGAACTGCAAGTAAACAAACTAGAAAATTCAGATATATCGACCGGAATAAGCTAATACTTAACATGAAATGGATATTATGAGTTCATGAAATTCGCGAAAATAACGAAGACGCTTTAATAACATTTAAATACATTTATGCAGTGTATTTCTACTGGTGATCAGTGTTTTCAGTGCTCAATATAAACACCACTGGATCTAACTTTTGAAAAGAGTCTTCATATAATTGAAGTATTATATAAGATCTTGTGCAAAAATTTAGCTATGTGGTAATAATAATGAAACGGTTATCTTTTGACTGAATTAAGTAATTTTATAAGCGGGAGCGTGCATTGGGTATGGCTGTTTTTATTGGTGTAACGGATTGGACATTCAACAGGGATTAACATGACAGTAATCTGTGCCTGGAAAGTGCTATGGATTATTTTAAATACCTGAAAAAACGCTGCTTTTAAAAAATTAAAATAAAATGCAATATAATAAACAAGGGCTGGCTGCCGAGAGCCGAGCTGGGTCTCGGGGCAAAGTACCCCCCGTCCATTGGCATGTGAGCCCCACACGAGAGCGAATTATGACTGTGTTGACTAATCAGCGGACGGAAACCTTTCTTCTGATTGCCCAATCGCGTCCTGTATTGTTGCATCTAGCCACCTACTGTAACTTCGATTAACACTTTAATTGCTACAGACGAGATATCTCGTCCTTCGGGAATATTCGCTGAGCACTAGAATTTGACTTGCATTACAAATTTGTCCGCAGAATACGTTCACCTCTTTCTTTTTTGATTTATAAATTGTCTAGAGCGAGCACGGTCACTGTCTTTCCTGGAGTTTGCATCTAATTCCTATACCCCAGCGAATGTGTTAATAATAAGAATGCTTCGGATTTATATTCAGAGAAAATAAATGTCAAAATATAGTTCAACTCGTGCCAGGATCCATTTGCCATGGACAAAAAAATATTCTTGAAAATAAGGAAAATATATTTTACTAGTTTGGGACCTGGAATTTTGCCCCCGCCTTGTGTCTGGGCGGACTTTATTATAAGTAATTTAACTGTTTTTCTGTGAACATTCATGTAAAAACAAAGAAATGAAAGATCTCGTTTTAAATTGTCCTAAATAAATCTAATCCGAATTTTATTTTAATGTGAATCTGTAATATATTAGTTTCTGCTGCCTAACATTAGAAGTACGTCTTACAGAGGCTGTAAGATTTCTGTATCTGTCAATGTGCATGTTGGATGGAAAATTTATCCATGTTGATATGTTTCGTTTTCAGATGCATTCATTTGTATCAATATTAGCATTCGTGAAGAGAGGAAATTGGACCAAATGTCTGCGGATTCATCTTCAGTTTCAAGCTAATAAATGACAATAAATAGCTTTATTTTTAAAAATGAAGGAATTTAAACAAGGAAATGGCCTGAGCCAAAAGAATATGGTTATCATGAATGCAGTATACTTCTGACATGCATCAAAATAATAATAAATTATAAAATGTGTCATTTTATATTGCAGCATTTTGTTTCTTTGTTTTCTAATGCATTTTAAGTACCGCTATTAGTGTATAATTCTGACTGGTTCTATTTTTCTTTTCTAGATTTTGGTTGGAATCCTGTTGGTGGTTGTAGGTCGATGGAATATAAATAAACGAAAAGAGCAGAGTGTGGCCAATGTCACGAATAACGTCATTGTTATCTTGATTTTTCTAATTACGGTGGTTAATGTTCTAATCACTGCATTTGGAGACGAAGAGCCAGATTATGTTATAACTCAGAAATGGCAAGAACCTAGAAAAGAATATGTGAGTGACGATATGCATCGCCTCGATCGAGAACTTAAATCAGCTTTAAACACAACAGAAATGTAATATCTTATCCATTTGTTGAATGCAGTCTTAAAATTGTCTTCTCAAAGACAGTGGAGGCTGCAATCTCTACGTCTTCAGTGATATATATAAAGTTTGAGATCTGAATTCTAAAGACGCACATTTTTAATTTTCATGTTTCGAAAATTAGGAACATCTTCCCAAATGTCACATTATCTCCCAGATGTTACTTGGACATTGAATATTTATTTTTATAAGTATCAAAAATGTTTGTACTTAACTCTAGTAGTAAACTTGTACTTATAATAAGGTCTCTAGATTCTAGTTTCGGTATTGAGTACATTGTCTTGTATTATAAAACAGCATAAAAATTGCATTGTTTTCTGTGATTTGTATTAAGAGCTCTTGGAACGAAAAATGTGCTTGTCAAATGTATTTGTATGTGTTCAGTTTGGTGTACAGCACTAATATTTTTACTGGAAGTAGCGCCTTTTGATGTAATATTGTATGTTAAGTTGTTTCAAACTGCATTTTTTAATAAAGTTATTTATTCTTACTCTCCTTCTAATAAATTTTCATTGAGCACACATTATCATTACTTGCTGGTAATTTCATTTTTAAGAAGTCTCTAGTTAGAACTTGAGTTTAAAGAGATCATCCATATATTTTTTCCAGTTGATAATAATCAATTGCTCGTTTATTGTTGTTCCTAACTCTTCAGGTATCCAACGAATGCGAAGGGATAAAATCTTGGACAAAAATTGAAGCTCCGAAAAACTCCAATAAAATACCTAGATATAAATTTGTATTAAAAAAAAAACTTCATCATACTCCATGAAATACTAGTTATGACTACACATAGATTTGATAATTTTACACTTATTGATCATTTTGGGTTATGATTGCTTTAAATTTTATGTTTAAAATGCTTTAAATTTTCAAAATGTTTAGAAAAGTTTAAAGTTTCCACACTGAGTTTACACTATTAAATTGCTGCAATTAAATTTAACCACTACAGAACCTGTTCTTTTATCAAAGCGCTATCTTTCTTCAAAGTTTATGGAGAAATGATTGCATTTTCTGAATAGTTATCATAGAATTTATTTCTACAAATTCAATGTTAAGTTAGTTGAAATACTGCTGAAAAATTAAATGTATGAAAAAAATGTTTTAGTTCTTCACATTTGCACGTTTCATTTAGAACATTGATTTAGCTATATCTTTATCTGTTGATTATGACAAATGGGGAAAATGTTTTATATAAAAGAGCATTTAACCCTTTATATCTCCAATTAATTTAACAGCAATTTTTGAAATTTTCTTTTTGCATCATTAAATAAATTTTAGTACAAAATAACCTCGGGAATGAGCAAAAGACTTTTTAAATTAAAATAAATTCATTTAATTAAGTTTTTAATTTCTGCCTTAAGTTGCCATCTACTACTTGCTGCCGGAACTAGAATTTTCGTGTTCTTTTGAATACCGTCAGGAAAAACGATAATATTTCCAATATATAAACGTGTTTAAAGCGATACTTTTAAGTACCGTCGGGATATAAAGGGTTAAATAGAAGCATTCAAATAATTATTAATTGCAACCTTTTATTAATTATTGGGTTTGTTAAGTAAATCTACAGTAGTTTCTCTAAAGTCTTTAATGTTTAATCTTTAGTCAAGTTGTCTAGGTGATTTAGTATTTATATTTCAAATGTGCCAGATACTATTACCTTTCGTGCCTTGTACAAGTTAAAATAGCTTTAACACGTTGTTAATTGAAAACAAAACTGCATTGGTGTCTCTGCAATTGTTAGTTCAAAGAGGGAAACAAGGGCTGCAGTGGCCTAGTGGTAAGGTTTTGGTGCCCGGAGGGCTCCAGATTCGAAACCAGATTCCACCGAAAATCCGCCGTGTATGTGGGCCTTTAGCACGTTAAATCATAAGTATGTGGGCAAATGTTCTCCCGTTGGTGTGGTGCTGGAGTTTGGAGAGAGGAGTTCCAGTTCGGATGTAGTCCTCTTCATCTGACCGGGGCTCAAAATTAGCCCTTGTGTTGCTTCTGGAACGGGACGTTAATATAAACTAAACTCAAAGAGAAAACATCAGATATTTTGTCACACAGCCGTGTCTAGTTATTAATCAAATTGAATTGCAGTTTAATATAGGATGGTGCATTTCTGTTTAAGTGCACTGAATGATTTGGTATGCATAGTTGAACTTAGCATTAAATGAGCATATAAAGAATAATAAACGAAAAATATAAGAATTGCACTTTTGGTACATAATTTAGTTTAAATGGTATTTAGAATTTTTTGAAGCTTTTGTAATTAAATATATAAGCCCCTTCTGAATACAGAGATTTGATATTTTTGTGTTAGTTTGAAGTTTATCTGAAAACACTTGCCGTACGATTAAAAAAGAACTCCCCATCATTGAAGTTTTGTTCTTTTTACAATGCGTTTCTTCTAGAAATGTTTATAAAATTTTAAAAGCATGTATCAGAACGAAAAACTGACATATTCCAGAATAAATTTAACTTTCAAACAAATTTATAATCTTTATCGAAATTGTATACAAGAAAAACGTTTAAATTATGACTGTAAAGAGAAAAGGCCACTGTTTCACCTTCTGGGAAATTTATTTTCGAATCTTTATACTTATAAAAGGCAATGTTTGTGTGTGTGAGATGTCCAGACGAATCTATCGCACTTACAGCCATGAAATTTGGCACACGGGTAGTCGTAATGGTGACTCAATGCACCTCCAAGCCCAAATTTAATCTAGTAACTTTTTTATTTAATGTTTTCTGTTGTTTTGGGTCATTTTAGATATATATTTTCCCAATACATTGTTTCTGCTAAACGTAAGAAGAAAATAGATACATTATCGGAAAGAAAAAGTGATTTGAGAAATTTTTAAAAAAGTCACTTTTTTCTGAAATTTTTCCTTCTACATTCTTACTTTCTCACATCCGATGTTCTAATAACGCTATCGTTTCAATTTTTTTACGGTAATATCTAGAATATTTCGCCCTGGTTTAAAACAAGAACGGATAAAATACATTTTTTCTTCGAATTTAAATTTATTTTATTGATCAGTTCAAACGTTTTTTCTCGCACATCCGAAACGAAGCTTTGTACCAATTAAAACGCACCCAGCATGCATTGTGTGACCTTCATCGCGGCATGTGACGTCATATTTACTGAATGACTGTGATAATTATCTTCACCAGTGTCTTCACATATTTCTTGCCTCGCATACTTTGCTTACGGTGTAATGAATTTCACATTGTAATTTTTTAATATTATTTTGTATCAACGTACTCGGTATTGTTTCCTATAGTTCAAATGTCATCGTCGAGAAGAAAAAGAAGTGCGCAAAATCAATAATATATTCAGTTTTTGTTTCGTTTTCAAAACTTTATTTTATTTCATCGTGGGCCTTTTTTTTTTATTTTGTTGAAGTCATGATGCCACGGGCAACGCCTAGCGGGTACTGCTAGTATTTTTAAATAATAAGTTTTCGTCTGGAAATGAATCGGAAAGCTTTATTACAATGAACTGAACTGCATTACACGATAAATTTGGAAACAATTTAAAAACCAATATGTGATACTGTGACACCAATTTACTCGTTTAAAATAATTATATACCGTGACAGCAACTTACTCGTTTAAAATAATTATATACCGTGACACCAATTTACTCGTTTAAAATAATTATATTAACATTAGATATTCACAGAACACTTAAAAGAGATAAACATTCAGATTATCAGCTAATAATTTCGAAGATTTCAGTTTTAGGGGTTTGGATGCATAGGCACTTTTGTGACCTAGCTCTGACTGACGCATCCAGACCTGCCAACTCTCCCGCATCCCAATTCTCACCGATTTCCTCCCGCTTTTTAGTATTTTTGAGTAATTGGAACAAATAAATAGTAATAATAAAAAAAAATTGTAAAAGAGCGGCGAAAGAAAAATCCAGCGCTTGCCGCGACCACATTCTCCTCAAATTTCGAATGCGTGACGTCATTCCGCTACGGATTCTTCATTAGCTCCTTGCCGCGGTATCATGTCCAGGCATGTTGACTAGTGACTATGGCCTTGGGTTTTTGGGCATGCGCTGCTTTCACTGTTTAGCACGCTAGGGAGGAAACGGGAGAATTTGTTTGTCTATTCTACCGGTCGTGTCGTGTTAGGGTTATCGCCGAAATATTTTTTTTTTTGTGCGTGCATTTCTTTTTCCACCAGTCCAGATCTGATGACATCGAAAGAATCTAAAATGAAATACCAGACAGTATTTACCAAGGCCTATTCCGAGGAATATTCGTTTATTATCGCTTCGAAAAAAGATAAATCGTAAACATTTTGTACGTGCGATTTTTCAATTGCTTCCGGAGGCAATTATAACATTTGTATGCATATCGCACGGCAAAAACATTTTTAGCTTAGTTCCTAAGACACAGACAAAATTTAGATCCTCTATTTCAAATCATACTTTGGGAAATTTGTTGACTGTGAAGTCAAGAATGCAAGAGCCTTGTTTTAAAAGAGAATTTGATGATCAATTTTTAAAGAAGTCAAAATCTGTAATAACTTCTTTTATAAAGGAGTAAAAGTACATTATCATGTAATTTAGAAATAGGACTTATTTGTAACTAGAACTTAACTGTAAATATGAAAAAATTATAATCAAGAAATATGCATATGAAGAAATGTAAATCCATATATTAAAGCTCTGAAGTACAAATATATATATATATTGGTTATACTGTCTAGATATAAAATTTATATGGAAGAGTGAGGACTAAAAAAAGTGTCTTTTAAAAAACTGATCAGATTATTTTAAAAACCCAGCTAAGCAAGTTTTAAAAATAAATACATTTTCATTTATTTTGTGAAAATAAATTGTCTCATTAGAGCCCCCTCAACCTTATTTGTACATGAGTTAAATAAAGTGAATCTTGGCCCTGCTGAGAATTTGTGATCGTGTATGCATAATTGAAAATGTCTCCCTCTTTTTCAAATCTGGAGGTTGGCAGGTCTGCTCATCACAGTTCACATTACACGGTGACGCTTTTCTTAGTAGTAGTGCGTGTTTGTCTGTCCTTGGTGAGGAGCGCACGCATATGAACTATAAAACATGAAATGCTAAAATGGAAACCAAAATAAGTTTTTTACTTGCAATATCAAAAGAATTTAATGCAAATTTTAGGTAAAAGGCTTGACATTTCCAAATACTGATTCTTTTTCCCTTTTTTAGTTTTGCATATTGGAATAGTTCAACATTTATTAGAAAATGCAAATATAATTTGATACGAGATTTACGGCATTAGTTTTTTGTTTTCGTTTTGTTTCAACTACTTTCAGATTTTCCAATCCATTCATTTTCCCAGAGGCGGCGCCAGAAATTTTCCGACGGGGGGGCAAGCAAAATTTATCTAATTTAGGTAACTTCAAAATAACGCATAATAATTTAATATTTAATTAAAGGTTATCAAGTATTAATTAGCGAATTCAATAATAATAATTAATTATTTGGAATAATTAGCTATTTGCATAATGTTTGTGCAGTAAGAATTGTCTGACTGAATGACAAGTAATAATAGAAAATGAAGAATTATGAACATGAATCTCTTAGCAAATGAAAATGAAGCGTACCGCACTGATACTGGAGGAGTGTGAGTCTGTGTGTGTTGGATTTCTACAGGACAGGCCGCTCTACCTGGAGCTAAGAAATTTGGCACAAACCTACTTTGGAGAGTGGGAATGTGCACCTCGGAGCCCTTTTTTGAAATTTTAAATGGAATTTTAATAAATTAAAAATTAGGCAAAATTTTGGCGTTTTTCCTTAATAACTGCCGAAAATATTACAGCACAAAAATTATTTTTACATCTGAAAGTTCAAAAAATTACTTCTTCAAAGATATCAATTAAGTTGCCGTACAAGTTTTAATCTGATTTTAATAATTTTTTAAAAATATTTTTTGGTATAATTTACAACAATACTTTTCATTGTTGCAACGCCATTCAAACCGTTTTCATTGTTTAAACAAATATTTAATTGTGTATTTCTCTTTCATTGTTGAAAGATGAGGTAATATCCTAATACATTTTGCTTTCATATTTTATTTCATGAACATTTTTGTGGAATCTGTAAGCCAAGCTATCTGGGATATTACGTATATTAAGAAATATATCCAGTAACCTGAATAATTATGGTTGCTATCTTTTCATTCTTTTTTTCGGCATGTTTTAATCCAGCTAATATGCCACTAGCCATAAAATGTGCTGCGTCAGTTTTATGTTGAAATCAAATGCACATTTTACAAGAAGAATAAGAACGTGAAGATGGCGCCAACAACGTGCAATTAGATGTTACGTGACATGGTCAGTTATTCAACTCCATTAGGGACATTCATGTAGACAATGAACAGAAGATGTGCAAGCCACTAAAAGAACATGGAATAAATATCTACCACAATCTGAAGTTTAAAATTACGTTATTAGGGGAACCATGAATATAAAATGATGCAAGATTCAATTGAAATCATATTCCTGGCGAACAAATTGGTCGCTCATTTTTAGGCATTTCAAGACTCGTTCAAATTCTCGTGAATGTCAGAGGGTTAATTGAAAATCAAGCAACAGCGAACACTATTTAACTTTCCCGGACATCACTTTTTTTATAATTTTTATTTTTGGACTGCTAAAATAATATAAAAATTTAATTTTTCCCGTGAAAAGTGGGAGGGGACGGTTGCCCCCCCCCGAGTCGTAGCCATTGTTGGTCGCCAAAGGTAGACAGTTTAAAATAATTGGCAAAACCAGTGGACTAGTCTCCCAGAACCAACCACTTGACCGATGTCGACAGTTTCATATGGAAACTTATGATGTCTAGATATGTCATCAATGGTCTCCTGCCACCCACCACCTTCTATTTTCAAAATATATCGGAAAATAAAACTTTGACAGAGTCCGTCAGTCTCTACAACCGCCAATTCGCCAATTTATTTCACCAAGTTGCAAGCTACTAGCTATTAATATTAGGGTGAACAGTTGGTCGTCGAAGGCGGCTAGTCTATAAATTTAAAATAATTTGCAAAACCAAAGGACCGGTCCCCAACCAATGGACCGATTTCGAAAATTTTTATTTCATATCAAAGGTTATGACCCCTAGATATGTCATCAAAGATCGTCTAGCCCTCATCACATCTCCATTTTCAGGAGAAATCGGAAAAACACTACTTCACTGCACATTCTCTATGGGAAAAACTCTTGAGAGAGGCTCCCCAACCACTGGATTGATTTTGCCAATTTTTATTTTATATCAAAGTTCATGACCCTAGACGCATCGTCAATGGTCACCTCTCCATCTCCATTCTTCATTTTCGAGAAAAATTGCAAAAACACTACTTCATTGTACATTCTCTAGAGGGAAAAACCTTGACTGAGTTCCCAGTCTGAACAACTGGACCGATTTTGCCAATTCATCTCACTTTGAAAGCATGGCTAACTAATCAGAATGCTCCAAGTTTATTGTGCAAGTTTAAAATAGTATTTTTGATCAGTACGAGCCATTATCTGAAAATTCCGCAACTCATCTTTTTTAATAGTATCAATGCAGTTGCCGTATTGTTTTTTCTCTAATTTTAATAAATTTGTAAAAATATTTTTAGGCATAATTTAAAACAATACTTTTCATTGTTGCAAATCTGATTCAAACCGTTGCCAATGTTTACACAAATAATATTTAATTGCATTTTTCACTTCCATTATTGAAAGCTAAGGTAATGTCCTAATGGATTTTACTTTCTTTTTTGTTTCATAAATTTTTCTGTGAAATCTGTAATAATAATGAAGTCCTCAAAGGTAATAACTATAATTGGAAACATATTTAGTAAGTTCAATGATTATGGTTGTTGTGTCTTAATTCTTTCTATCAGCATGTTTTAATCCAGCTAGCATGCTGCAAGACGTAAGATGTGTCGCGTCATTTTCATACTGAAATGCGTAATTTGCGTAAGTTATAACAAAGGTGCCGACGACATGCAATTAGATGTTAGACTTTCACATGCAGTTACTTGACTCCATTAGGGACGTTCATGTAGACAATGAACAGAACAGATGCAAAGATACTAAAAGAATACGGGTTTTTAAAATTACTTTTTTAAGGGAACCATGAATATCAAATTATTCATATGAGATTCAATTCAATTTATATTCCCGACGAACAAGCAGTCGAAGAGGGCGGCTAGTATATAACCTCCTTTCCAAGGAAAATTGACCACTCTAAAAGTGTAATATGTTTGGGAGTGGGAGTACAAAATACTTATTTAAATAAGACCTAATTCGACATTTCTGATAAAGCCAATTTTAAGAATTATCCAAAGAAAAAGTACTTTATCCGAAAATTTCTCTCTCTGTTTTCTTTTAAAGAAAAAGGATAAATTTGTGTCGGCTTGTGTCTTTCAGCTCTTTCGGAGGTCACTTTTTCTATTTTTTTTAATTGTAAAAATATATCCCTAATTATTTCGTCGGTAGCTGTTAAGGAAAGGTAATGATATCGTCTATTTTTCCTAAAGTCGTTGAGCTGGAAGTTTAATTCGCTGATGGTCGCAACCATATTAACAATTTTTTTTCAAAGTTCAGATCAGTACCTGAAAGGCACAAATGAACCCTTTAATGCCCAAACCCGGTAGAATCCGAAATTTATTTTTCTCTTCCATTAGGAAAGGTATGATTAATTTTATCTGATTTCAGGTGTTGTTCCTGAGTGTATGAATTTTTTTGTTCTTTTTTTCCTCCATTTTCTCTTAATAAAATGTCCACGGTCGGAGAGACGAAAGGAATGCATTCCATTGAAGCTGTACGCGCGAACAACCCGACTGCTCAGAGGGGTTTGAGTGGCCGTTAATAGAGGTTATTTTAATATTATGTCTATAGGCCGAAAAATTCCGCGCCGAAACAAAAATGTCCGTTGAGAGGAATTACCACTTTATATTTCCACACTTTTTTGCAACACAGATGCTTTAGTTTTACCTAATTATTCCGCCGAGAAGTGATCGAAACAGTCGTTGGAAAAAACAAAGCATAGAAATTTTCATCCGTCTTGTTGATCTCTTAGCCGACCGACCGAAAACAGTCGGCAAAATACGACATCTGATCCACTTGTCGCCTTGTCCGTTATGCTGTCAAATACGGTGCGAACTACAGGCCGAATGGACGACACCTGAAAAGGATGTCGGTCGCTCTGTTGACTTAACCGTTAATCAGACCTCAAATTCGGACACAAATCGCCGTTTACTATACAATAACTCTAAGATGATATTTAAAATTATTAGATTCCTGATACCCTGCTCTTAACATCTCCCAAAATCGCAAATATTTGCCGACGAAAGTCTTAATTTCTCGCCGACGGGGGGCAATTTCCCCCCTGCTAGCGCCGCCCCTGCATTTTCCAGAAATATCATAATGGGTTTATGGCAATTTCACGTTTGTAATCAGAGGATTTCTAGCTTGAGTTTTGATTCGCCAACAATGACGATGTTGATGCATATTAAATAGATGGAGACTCAACCTTTGCACGTTGATGGGATGTGGACGTTTTAAATGTGGAGTGCCGGTTCGGATACCGTCCACATTATTTGATTACATTTTAGAAGGTAGAGATCCATCTCCAAGAGCCTGTGGAGTGTTTTCGGAGCTTATCATTATGCTAATAATCAAATCTAATTCCAAAAATTATACTGATTGTGATCAAGAATGTGGAACAATTTATTGCATCAGTTTAAACCATGGAAGCTTTTCTTATGCATATGTTGCTGTCTTACTAATATTGTATCTTATCCTTGTCTGTAAGTGATTCTCAGTGCTTACAACTCGTGTCTAAGTTGTTTCGCTTTTCTATCAACTAGAAAATTAACATTAACTAATCGATAAAATCAATTTATTGTTTTGGATAATAAATTCGTAGCATAATGAAATGTATAGAAAGTCAATTTTTTAATCTAAAGAAAGGCTGTATTATTATTAAATAATCTCGCTGATTTCTCAAGAAATGTTCCCACTCCTTTTCTAAACTTATAGAAATTTTATTTAATAGGATTGCAATGTAGTTTAAGACAATATACGTATTTATAATCACGCACACGTATACAAAGTTAAAATATGACTTAAACTAAACTACAATGATGAAAGTTAACAAAGAAAATAAAACAGTTTATTTCAAAACATTTAAATATGCTAGTTACGCACTTTGCTATCATCGTAACATTTGTGAGTCAGGTTTTTATGAACAGAACTGGAAAGGAATTCCCTATGTTACATTTTATGAACTCAAATATGCTCTCTCTCTCCTTATAATTCAAATTCTGAGCATATTTACTTTAATTATAAATTAATTTCTTTATCTCACAGAATAAAAATTATTTTTAAAAAACTGTTGAAAGAAAATGATAGAATCTCCTCAGATTACATTCGATTTTCAATTAGAAATAATATTTATATATTATGTATATATTTCTTAGTTTTCCTCTGAGTTGATTTGTATGGGTAATAAATATCTCATAGCATTTGTATCTCTATTTCTATATGCCACTTTAAATATATTGTAGTTGATATGTATATACACAAAAAACAGGGGGCGTTCTTCCGAAAATAAAGCTTTTTGCTGACAGTCCACATTTTGTTTGGTAACTTCTTAAGGACAATGATTTATCTTTAATCTTTATCTGAATAACCGATTCATAATAAAAGGAAATAAATACAAAATAAAGTAAATATGTATAAAGGTGGGAGTTTTTCCTTTCCTCGAATATCAGAGTAAAATGATAAATAAATAAATCCAAGCCAATAGGTGTAGGCATAATGTAGGGCCATAGTAACTGGGGACGGTAAGGGGTATAGATGTCCAGGGCCAGATTTATATATTTCTATGCCCTAGATTAAGGCCTATAATTCTGCGCCCTCTCCTTCCCTTAAAAAGTTATTCAGAATTTTCAGTTTAATATGTAATAGTTCCTTTTTGAAATATATATAAGCACACTTTGTAGAGACTTTATAATCTTTGACCCATATTATTTTTTAGTTTAAATCTACACCACCTACAAGAAAACTTTTCATCTCGGATTTCTTCAAGTCGTCTAAAATACCTACTAGAATTTCTTCCTTCTCGCTTTTGACCATTAACCCTTTTAGTGCTGACCGAAAATATCGTACCTATGCGAAGAAATGCCGGACCAATTTTTAATTAATTTAAATTAATTAATGGTTAATTAATTTAAATTAATAAATGGTTTAATTTCTTTTGCAAAGAAGTTAAAGCATTTATAACGTTTTGCAAATTTATTTTGAGATAGAGTTCTCTCGCGATACTAATAGCAAGACACTATCGCATACCCAACGATATATTGTCGTTCGGCGTTAAAAGCGTTTTATAAAAGGCGACAGATCTTATTAACCCTTTAACTGCGGGTACTTTCAATGCATCCGATCGCTCTAAACGCAAAAAAAGAAATGTATATGTCATGTTTTTATGGACGAGTTTTCTGTTTTGCTTATTTACATTAAAATGCGGTAACTAAATAATTCCAGTGTAATACTAAGTCAATGGAATCTTCAAAGCGGAAGTCCAGGTTTTTAATGTAAGTAAACAAAACAGAAAACTCGTCCATTGCGATACAGTGACGAATCAAAAATATTTGCATGACTATGTATGCATTTTGTAATTAACGATAAGAATCATAATTTTATTTTAGTTACTTTTATAAAAGAACATTTTTATAATTTAGTGGTAAGACAAATGATTAAAAAAAAAAAGATTTATTTTATTTATATATGAAAAATATTTTTTTATAATTTCGTGGTACATAAGCCACAGCCGCAACATGTGGTTTATAAACCACACCCTCGTCTGGCTATAATTTAAGTATGTGGTTTATAAACCACACCACTTACTGCAGTGCAAAGAAGTGCAAGGGTATTAGACTTAATTTGCCGCATCATAGAACTTAAATGATACTTTTCAGATAAGAGCAGTAGCCTTGTGCCAATCTCGGCTTCAAAACTGTAGGGTCTCGATTTTGAGATTCGAATCCCCCAAACCTCAGCCATGAATGTGTATCTGTTCCATGTGAAATTTGTCTCTAGAGGTAAAACATCCTTACGTTGGTATAGTGATATGCTTTCTCAGGTATCTTCTTCTGACCACGATACAAAGTTACGAGGTCCGTCCTCAACAGACCTCCAGTGACTTTAAAATAAGACTCAAATACGCAAATTCCAAACTAATATGCCTTCTACAAATAAGTTCGTTCAGAGATTCAGTATCGTCATATCAACTAATTTTGAATTTCGTATTCACGCACAAATCTCGTATCCTATTTCATTGCCCGAGAATCACGATTTCACCTTGTAAAAGAAATTCCGGATTTGAACCCTGAAAACTCCGATGCACCTCTGCGAAGCCTGTAAAAATTTGGACAGCTATGTCAAGATCAAAATGACAGCGCATTAGCAGCTCTTGTCTTGCAATCGCATCTAGTATCTTTTCTCTACCTCATCAATCTCTCTGTCAAATGAGGTATAATTTTTTTTTTCTTTTTCATATTGCGTAAAAATCCATTTGCTCTTTTCCTGTTTAATTGTAATGGTAGCTAACTTGTTGATCAGTCTTTGTAGTATCACTATTGACAATGCTAGACTTGCGCGTGTTGTAAAAGTTACAACTCTGTACAGTAAATTCAAATAAATAAAAGGGACTTTAATCCAAAAAATCAACAAATCAAATTGAACAAAAGTCATTAACTGTCATGTGACGACACACATACTGAGACCCAGGGACGTGGCGAGCGTCTCACATCTGGGGGGGGGGTTGAAATACAAACCAGAGGGAGTGGTCTCCCCTAAACTTTCTCGTATACTTTCCCAAAAAGGTGCTGTTTCCCTTCCCCCCGCGTCGATAAAAAAATTCGAACCTACTGTAACCCAGAATCCAATGACTATCAGAAAGTTCTCATTGTTGATTATAGTGATTGTAAAATATTTACGTAAAGAATCAAATTCAAAGAGATGCGTAGCGATTAGATGCGAACCGATTTTCCACTCTTACCGTCTCAAGGACAAAGTGGCGTAATCCTTCCTTTATAATCAATACATTGAACAATGATGTATACCCTTCAAAATGTTTAAATACAGTTCAAATTCTTTAAGAGGGTAATTCCTTCATAACATGTTTGATAAAGATCAATTATGAAAGCACAATCAAAATTAAATAGGATGTATAGAACCATCATAGCATACTTATAGAAAAATGTAGTTCATACAAGCTAGAATAATAAAAGACGCCAAATTAACTTCCGTCGCAAGTTAACCAAAGTTAGAACCACGCGTGGTTTGAAGGATCAAAACAAATAAAATCCTCTGCGCAATTTTTTGCGCAACAGGACCTGGCGAGACGCCCTATATGTTTGCTTCCTTACAAAATCTTGTCGCCAGAATTGGTTTTTGGCAAACTGCCAAGTTTTCGGAGTGTCCCTTCTTTGCACAGGCATTACCAGAACGCATGCGCATGGAGTTGAACAAGTATGCGATTATACAGACCGACAGACAGTCAGCCCGTTGAGGGATTTGGCCCAAAATTTTATACGGACCTACATTCATGACGATAAAACTGTGTACCAAATTTTATCCATCTAGCTATTCAAGTTTTTGAGTTATAGTGTTCACATGACTTCAGACATACAGACAGACAGACTTCCCGCTGACGGATTTTGTCCAAAATTTGACAGAAACCTGCAGATTATGTTTAAAGACCACATACCAAATTTCATCTCCGTAGCTCTAATAGTTTTTGAGTTATCGTGTTCACAGACATACAGACACACAGACAGGCATAATTCCAAAATTGTGTTTTTCGGAATCAGGGAGGTCTAAAACGTGGAGTTTCGTCAAAATCTCGAGTTCGAATTTTTTGACGATTACAATACTTTCTCTTTGTATACTTCGTATACGAAAAAGTAAAAATGCTAACTCTAATGATGAACTTTGCCAACTTTAAAAAACGACTATTTTTTTATTCTGTTCAATATACATAGTTAGAACTGTGATGTATAAGATCATTTTAGATTATGAGGAGATTAAATATCTAAATATCTATCTAACTCACTAGGAATCACCAAGGACAAAAGATTTACCTACAGTTATCACAATGAAAATATGAAAGGAAAAAAGTAGGTCTTAAATGAGAAGAATCGGCAAATAGGTTCATTAAAAAGAAATACTTTGTATATTCGAGAAAATATGAGTATTAGTAGTAAATTTTTAACTGCGAGCGTGGGAAACTTAGTATACTTCTTCTTTCATAATTTTTAAGCCATATATATAGCATTTACAAGCATATAGGGCAGCTTAGATCATTCCAACTGGATACCGTCAAAATTCAGAAAGTTATCGGCATTATAGTGAGCGGAATTTCAGTTTCACTCTAAGAGAAACTAACGATGAGGGGTTTCCACAAACTTATGCTTCTTAAACTTGAATCTTCGATTCACCGAATCTGAATTTTCTAAATGTTGAATACCCATGCATACTTATAAGTTAAGCACACAGTTTAAATTGCATGTCGACGATCACTATTCGAAGATTAAAATTTAAATAATATCATTTGTGAAATATCCCTCATCATTTTGCTTCTCTTGAAGAACAACTTTAATTCCGCTCGATGCAATGCCGATATTTTTCTGACTTTTAAAGATATTCAACTGGAATTTTAATATAAGTTGCCTTATATACATTGTTATGAAATTATGAAAGAAAAATTATTTTATACAGATACTCATATTTCCTTGAATGTTCAAAGTATTTACTTTGAATTTTTATATAATGCTTCGATGACATACTGTCACATATTCTGTAAGCTTCGTGGAATTTTGTTATGAATTCTGCATAATATAAGCAAGAAACATACAGAAAAATTTGGGCTATTTTAAGAAAACCGTTATATCTTCCCGAAAATACGTGTTATTTTTACAAAAGTGTATGTAAGTACTGCGCACAGTAAACTAAACCATGGATGAAATTTGCAAATCATTTTCAGGTTTCTGTGAAATAGGGAGAGTCCAAATCACTTTCATCCTCATTACTTTCTGGTCGGTCGCCTAAATGCCCTCGTCCCACGATTCTCCATAACCGATTTCGAACCATTGTATTCACATTAACTCCAAATTTTTCGCCTCTGAAGAAATATGCCTAACTTTTGGATAGCGGTGTATAAATAATATACGTGCATATAATATACAGGTGATTCAAAAGAACGTGACCAAACTTTAAGGGTAATGCAGGCATATGATAAACATCCAAAATCACATCGAAACATGTGTGCGCAAACGCCATCTGGAGGCAGCGGATGACAATTAACATAAAATAACGCTGTCCAAAATGCCGATATCTTTCTGAATATTAGCAGTTTTGATCTGGATATTTTATATAAGTTGCCCTATATATCTGGCTTTGAAGTTGAGAAAGAAAAATTACTCTACCTTCCGCGCATGCGCAGTAAAACATTATTTACTACAAATACTGATATCTTCTTTAATTATAAATGCATTTACTTCAAATATTAATACAGTGCTTTTCTAGCATATTGTGAAGTATTCTGTAAATTTCGTATTATTTTGTGCAAAACTTTGCAAGTTATAAGCAAAACAACATTCCGAAAAATTTGGGATTTCTTAAAGAAACTTTTATATCATTCGGAATATTTTTTCTATTTATACGAAAAATGCTTGTAAATATTGCGCACATCACTCAAAAGAATTGATGAAAGTTGCACACCATTCGAATTGATGAAAGTTGCAAACCATTATCAGTTTTCTGTGAAGCGAGATGAGCCAAAATCCCATTTCCACTTCATCAATTTCTGGTCGGTCCCCTAAATGCCCTAGTGACCGAATCTTAAATGTAAATTGTGAGTTAAAACCCATTATTTATATGGTCGAAGTTTGAGGAAAATTCATCCAGCCTTCCGGGAGATATTCGAAAAAACTAGAAATTTGATTATGTATTATACCTCACTTAACCTGAAAGTTTGGTCAGGCACAAGCGAGTGCATCCAGTTGCTTCACAGAAAGCTGATAATGCACATTTCTTCAAAAATCTCCCGAAATGCTATATGAATTTTCCTCGAACTTCGACTATACGAAGAATAGGTTTTAATTCACAATCTACATTGAAGATTCGGTCACGAGGGCATTTAGAGAACCGACCAGAAATTGATGAAGTGGAAAAGGGATTTTGTCTTACCCCGCCTTACAGAAAGCCGATAATGTTTTCTAATTTTTACCAATTCTTTTTTTGTGATGTGCGCAATCTTTACATGAATTTTCGTAAAAATAGCACAAATATTCGGGAAGATATAAAGGTTTCATTTAAAAATCTTAAATTTTTCCTCTTGTTTTATACTTATAACTTGCAGAGTTTTCCACGAAATAATACGAAATTTACAAAATACTTCACAATATGCTAGAAAAGTACTGTATTAATATTTGAAGTAAATGTATTGATAATTAAAGAAGATATCAGTATTTGTAGTAAATAATTTTTTACTGCGCATGCGTGGAAGGTAGCGTAATTTTTCTTTCACAGCTTCAAAGCCAGGTATATAGGACAACTTATATAAAATGTCCAGTTCAATACTGTTAATATTCAGAGAGATATCGGCATTTTGGCCAGCACTGTTTTATGTTATATGCCATCTGCTGCCTCCAGATGGCATTTGCGCACCCATGTCCCTACGTGATTTTGGATGCTTATCATATGCCTGACTTACCCTTAAAATTTGGCCACTTTTTTATCACCCTGTGTAAATAATAAATATAATAATCATCCTTAGGCGATTAATATGTCATGTCACTAAACTTTTATTCACAGAAGTGGAAGATAAAATATCATATAATCTAATAGCTTCCTCCATTGGTCAATCTCGATATAAAAAAATATAAAAATTCGTTGAAAATTGGAAAATTAAATTACCTGTAATTTTTTTGCGGTTCCACATGCGATCAAACAGTTTAGAAAGTAATGAGACAAATGATAAACGGTGCGCTCTCTGTCTCCTGAACAGTATTCTGAAAAATTAATAGTAAAGGAAGTGTTCGGTCTAGTCGGACAATGAAGTCCATTTGGGGCTTCGTAGTATAGCGAGGAGAGCCGAGAATATATTTTGGACGCATCCCTTTCTTCCAACTGGTACCAAAATTTCATAAAGATATTCAATTTTGGTACACATAACAAATTTCATTTATCTAGTTTATTGCAGTCTTGTGTTAAAATTTCACATACTCACAAGTAGATAGGGAGACAGACCGCTAACTTTTGATGGATTTGATTCAAAATTTGACAAAGATCTACGATTCTAATGATAAAACGAAGCTAATTTTCATCTATCTAGCTGGTTGGGGTGCTGATTCGTCGAGTCCGCATACACACGGACGGACAGATAGATATAGGGTAGGCGAATTACATTCAAAATTTGCTTGAAATCTAAAATTTTAGTGTTCTGACTGTATACCAAATTTCAACCGTCTAGCTCGTTGCGCTTGTGGGTTATGGCATTTAGAGACAGATATGCATAATTCCAAAAATATTTTTTTCCGGCTCAGGGAAGTTTCGCACTTGAAAATTAATCAAAATATCATCATCGAATTTTTGACGAATACAATATTTTTCCTTGTATCTTTCGTAAATGAGACGGTGATAAAAAAAAAAAGCAGATGTCTTAAATAGTCTCCATTTTACACCGCCTGGTAATGGTACCCAAGGCAAGTGCCCTGCCTGCCTTACTCTAGCTATGCCACTTACCTGAGAGTTAATTTCGTTAATATTTGATTTACGTATTTGTGTAGCTGAAACTCGATTTCAGTCAGAATACTCTCAAAAACAGTGCAGTTGAGTCAAGCCATTGCTTTGCTCTTTTTACAACGATGTAACCATGATCAAACACTCCTCCCCCAAAACTCACAAATATGATGGATACGCATGAAGGAGTTCCAGATTTTATTATTTATTTATTTAGAAAAGCGTCAGAAAAATTCCTTAAATGGGCTGGTAGGACAGTAAAAAAGATTAAATCCTTTACGTCTTGGTCTTTTTAATTCTTGCTTCCAAGAATATAAGCAAGAAATAAAAAATGCCAAGGTAGTTTTTAAGAATCTGAAAAGCATAGTAACATTGAAATTCTTCTTTGCTGAATTTAGAAACATAAAATAAATATTTTCCATCACGGCACCCCAACTCAAGGCTGACACCCGGTCATCAGTACTCGCTGTGTAACCTTCTTCTGTTATTTCCAGGAAGAACATTTTCATTCCATTTGTAACTCGTGTTGAATTTGTGAAGTCTGGTTTGTTCTGTTTTAAACGAACTCTAAATTTATTAACCGAAATTTCCTCCCGATTTTCTTATTTTGATGCAACAAGCCTAATATACACAATTTGAAAAATTGTTGTGGTCTATAAGAAAATAAAACAGCATTTTTCTTTAAATTGAAAAGGACGAAGAACATATTAAAAAAATTCTCGACTTTTTTTCAGTCGGTTAATGTTTCTACTTAAAATAACGATTTTTTATGCAACTGATTTCCATAAAATTTTTTGCTTTTGTCATCATGATCGTTAACCGTCTAATCGTAATGATTACGAAATCTGATATCATGCCGACTCAGGAAAATCGACGGATATTGAAAATAGCTATATGATCTGATTCCTCATCGATACAAGAAAATACTATTATTGTATCTATGACAAAAAGTCAATTTTGACGATACATTCACATAAGCAAAAATCGACATTTTCTCCGAGCGGCAAACATAGTTTTGCCGATTTCGCAATCAGGAAGATTTTCATTCCGAAAAATAAAATGTTTCCTATTAAATATTATTAAAATATTCCTCAAAAATACCGACTTGGGAAAAAACAATTTCATGTTGTTTTTATACCATTGCAATCATGTATCTCCAATTATCGTAATGAAATATTTCGTTCGATTATTTTTTCAAAATTTGCCGACAGATCTGATCAAAATGCCGACTTCGGAAAAATCTGGGGAGGGGGTGACACCCCCTCACCCCCACCTCACCACGTCCTTGCGGAGAACGTATGCAGGAGTGGCGTTAGCAGGGGTGTAGTGGAGACGGGACGCCGTTCCGGCACTGCTTTTTTTACAAGAAATAAATTACAAAAAAATTGCTAAAACATCCTTAAAACGGCGCGATTTTTGTCACCTTGGTTAGAGCTTCCCGGCACTGCTTATTTTGCGACTACACCACTGGGCTTTAGAGTCCATCCGACGGGGGGTACAGTCTACCCGATGGGGGGCACGACCTGCTGTAGAAGGGAGAGGCGTAATGATGGTCCTCTTAAATTTTCGTCCGATCTTTATTTATCTACTAGTTGAATAGCCCGTTGCGTGAACAAGGTACAAAAATATGCCCCGACGTGGGGAACAGCATTCCCGACAGGGGCCTGTAACGTTTTGGACAGCCAACGACTCTGGGGAGGAAGGTCCAGAGCCAAGAAATACTCTTATTTCTAGCACGTGCGTGCAAGAGTTTTTATTGAATGTTGATTAATTAATATATCTTGATTAAATAAGATGAAATTATTACATACATAATGATAGTTCAGGTACAGACGATTAAAGTCCTATACAGTGCTCACTAACCAACACAGGCCCACTTCCACTAGTGGCCTAAAAAGAATGAAATTGGTCTCAGTGACCCAAGTCTATCTTGTTACCAAGAAAATCGAGCCCTCGCTCGTCGCCGTCCTCTTGCTAAACACCTTCCAAAAATCTCCGTCTTCTCCTCCCTCGCACCTCCTTTTTACTCCCTCGTCCTCCTCCTGGGGGAACGGTCCAGAAAAAACCTCTCCACAAATCCACGTCACTTTTGTAAGTGGAGTCCACCTCATCGAGCGCTTATTGGCTCCTTACCTTTTTCTGGGCTTGTCCTTTCGTCGCCAGCGGTTTCTCAGGCTCGAGATAATTGACCCTTTTCATCACGTCCACTAAAGAGCAGACCGAGGGCGCCAGACTCAAATCCAGCTCCCTTTGGCGGCGTTTTAATGAGGACTCCCCGCTGAGGCACCTGCTCTGTCCTGTGGTCCATGGCGTGGGAAAAAAAGTTACCGCTAATGATCTGGGGGATCTTAGGGGATCTTACAGGCCCCTGCCCCACCCCTGAGCGTATGGATTCCTTAGGAAAACCCTGTCCCACCAGATCCATTCACTTTCAAAAGGCAAAGGTATGGAAAGTGGCAAGATGGAGATCGAAGAAATGTTGGACGAACCATTCAATAAAAAAAACAACGGAGAACGAAAATACGACTGGAATCAAACAATACCGCATATAAAGATAACAGTCATCTGTGAAAGTGGTCGCGGTAAATCATCTCTGATTTTGGCAGACAAGAATCAAATTTTCCCTCACCTTGACGAGGACTTCGTCTCCTAGCAGTACCCTTTGGACGTCGAAGTGGATGGCAAGACAGAAACGTGCATGGTGGCAGAGGTCAATGCTGGGCAGGATGCAGTGGAGCTGGAACGCCGTTCCGGCCAGAGGTAAATTTACCAACCGGGCAAGACAACAATTTGGCGCGGCGCGCCGCGGCCGGGGTAATTTTTAAATTATATATTGTCTGTATTTTAAATTTTGAACAAAATTTTACTTAGAAATATCATGTTTTACCTGCAAATCTGATTTAATAATGTTATGGGCAGAATATTTTAATTTCGGATATATTTAAGAATATAAAGAACTCTTACCGAAACTAAAGTAATGTATTGAAAAAATTATTTAAAAAATATATGATTTTTTTGCACAATATTATAAATTATTTTCACATAATCCCTTTTCTTGCCTTTTTATCTGCAAAATCTTTCATAATATTCTCAATATCAAAGTTCTTTAGAAAGTCCAGTTCAATTGAAATGGTTGCCAAACCAACTAGTCGCTCCCGCGACATGCTAGATCGCAGATATGTTATACGGGTCTATTCTGGTACCCCCGGGTGGGGTGGGGGACGTCGCTTTTCCCGCACGTTAACAAAGGGAAAAGTGGCGTCCCCCAACCCAACCGGGGGTACCAGAATAGACCCCTTAATCAGTCTCAGTTTCGAAAAGCTTCTCTCGCCAGTAGCAACAGTTACTGGTAAAGTCAGAAAAATTCACTGTAACTGTAATTCATTCACTGTGTATTCAAAAACTTACTGCAAAGTGAGTTCGTTTTTATAATATACAGATAATTCTTTAGTGGCTTTCTACTATTTCTTAATAAGATACGGCATTTTTGCTTAGGAATAATGTCGGGAAGGTCGCAAACATTACTAAGTAGGAAAAATCTGAAAATTAAAAAATATTGAAATACGCCTTTTACGCTTAGGAGGGCAGTATAGGCAATGTAAATTTTTGGGCCCCCACCCCAACTTCCAAAACCAGATAACTTTATTTATTTAAATTTAATATCTAAATAAGCAGTTAGCAACAAACAATATGACAAACTGAAATTTTAAATAAAATGGTTAAAAAATTACAAAACTTTTTAACACAATTTAAGTATCCCAGGACTGTTGACATGTGACCCATTGATCTGCTAATAAATTCGAAAATATTCCAAGAATAATGTTCTGAATTTAAACGACACTGCATTTTAAGTTCAGTAAGTTCTAGAACACACTTCTTGTAAATAAAATGGAAGCCCTGTAAATAATTTTAAAAAATAATAATATCGGATGCCTCCCCAAAGCTGCAGGACCCATAGGCAGTTGCCTATTTGGTAATCCGGCCCTGACCGTATACCTTTCTTATCGATGTGAAACATTTTATTACTTTTTTTCAGCCGTGTTACAATTTTTTTTTAAATCACAAACTTATCAAGAAAAAAAATAAAATTTCTGTGAAAATAGTTTGTAATTTTACAAGTTTTCCTCTAATGTTTAGCACTTTCAGATGATTGGGGAAAATGTATGGGAACTTTATACGCACAAATTTGATTTTTCAAAAAACAGTTTGAATATTATTATTTCAAGAGTAATGCTTATGTTAAAATCCAACAAACCTTATCACTCTCAGTATTGTTGTATGTATTTTCTTTTTGCAAACTAGTTTTGGCGTCTTCTTTATTGCTAGATTCTTCGCAGTCATTTAAGACGTGCAAATGTCCTACTGCTTCTGGTTCAAGTAATTGTAACTTTGCATGCTCCCCCATTTGGTCCTTCTAAACGAGTCAACTTGTTAAATAGTGCTTATCTAGCTTACCAAAATCATATGAGTTAACTTCTTTTGAATAATCATACAGAAGGTGCACAAAAATGTTCCAAGAAAACCAACACAACTTTTCATATAACCTAACCCATTGCACACTTTTAAGCTTTCTGCTCAGTAATATATAAATATAATTTTAAAAAATAACTAAAATTTTATATATGGAATTTTTATATATAGAATTTTTGTACAATTTACAATGTTAGTATTGTCAATACCGAAAGCATAAATATTTAATTTTGAAAATTTTAAAATAACATACCAGAATGATAATAACAAAATTACCTGTGCTGTTGAATTCACAGGAATTTCCTGTTCTTGGTTCGAACAACATGTTATATTGTCATTCTTAAAGTTTTCTGAAGTTAAAGATCTGCCATCAACTGTTGTTGACAGATCTTCTCAGGATTCAATATTTTCTATTTTGATGAACTTTTTCAAAATAGACGCCTGCTTTTCGTTTTCTGCTGCTATCCGTGCCTTTCTTTTCCTATAAAACATACCTGATTTTTTCTTTTTTTCAGACATTTCTGCGAAATGCACAGCACTTATAGGTATAACGTTATCACAATTTAAATTTGCTGTTCAGATATAAATAAAGCGTGATATTCACCGGTCTTTCAACAGAGTGTGTCAAAACTTTTCGTCAAAGTAAGAATCTGATGAGAAATGGTGTAGACTAGGGGAAAGTTACATTTTCAGCCGGTTTAATATTTTTTCGGCCTACTATGCCATAAAACTGAAATAACAATAGTCGGTTAGGGGGAACGAGCCTCTCGGACCAAATCAAAAACCGCGAAATGAGGAAGGAGGACTGTGCGTGGCAGTCATTCTAGGGAAATTAGGGCAGGGAGGGCTCGTTTTGAAAGCGGGATGAGGAGGGGGCACAGCAGAGGTAAATCCGATCCTCTAGGATCGGGTTGCCAGTGGGTACAGTCTTCTCAATCCGACCTGTAAATGACCATCCAAATTTTATGGCCTGATGTTCGTGGAACAGATTTTGAGACCCTAGAGACTTGAGCCGAGCGCCTATACGAAAAACTGGAGATGGGGCGTCAAAATGAAAGGAAAGTTTTTTGCCGTTTTCGCCAGAGCTCTCATGTCAATTAAAACATTTTTTCTCCCCTTTACATTCCAGCTTTGGCGCCACGGGCAGTTGCCCGGTTTGCCCTGGCCGCTTCTGGTTCCGGCACTGCTTTTTTAGACGAGAAATAAATAAGAAAAAATTGTGAAAACTTCCTTAAAACAGCGCGATTTTTGTCACCCAGGTTAGAACGTTCCGACACTAACTATTTTGCGACTACGTCACTGACAGTGGCGGTTTTCCACACAGGTGTTAGAGGCGGTTGCCTCGTGCCTCGAAAATCCAGGGGGCCTCAAAATCCATTCGACGTACACAGTGCTGCAAACTGATGGAGAATTAACAACATTCCTTATTGCGGGGGTCTCAAAACCTATTGGACGTAAATTGTAGTGCTATGCCGACGGCGAAGTTACGACATTGGGTAAGGGTAGACGGTCTCAAAACTATTCTATGCACATCGTAAGGCTAAGCCTACGGTGAATTTCTTACATTGGGTAGAGGGAGGGGCCTCAAGTCAGTTTGGCACCTGTGGCTTCGTATTGACAAAATCCGCCACTGAACACTGACACTGGGGGCGACAGCGTCGACAGGAGAAACAAGATCTATTCAGAAACAACGTCGTTTTGCTGTGCTTCTACGAAATCGAGGCGCTGATGGACATTGAGGAGAAGTGGGTTCTGGAGTTCAAAGACCATCCCCGAGGTGCCGGTCATCTTGGTGAGGGTCAAGAAGACGAAGCTGGAAAGTGCTCCACAACGTGCAAATTTGCATCATCATCGTTCGAAAAACGGTCGTCAATGCGAAAATCCTATGAGAATTGGGGGTCTATTCTGGTACCCCCGGTTGGGAGACGTCACGTTTCCCTGTGATTACGTTAACAACAGGAAAAGTGCCCCCAACCCAACAGGGGGTACCAGAATAGACCCGTTGGAGTGATGTGGTCGAAAAGTTTGGAAACCCAACTTCGCTTGAAATCCATAAAAGCTAAAGTGCGACCGTGGGGGAGGGGGAGTGAGGCCCTCCCGCGAAAGCGAAAACTGTGAAACCGTTACGGGTGTCACGTTTTGAAAGTGGGGGGAGGTGTTGGAGCAGTAGCCCTTGGGGATCGGAGTGCCCACTTTGGTTTGCGCGGTTGAACCCGTGAATGACCTACCAAATTAAAAATTAGAATGGTAAGGAGTGCTACCACTCCATTTGAGCGGTGAGGAGTGATCGTGAATGCCCAGATTAACGGGTCTATTCTGGTACCCCCGGTTGGGGCAATCACTTTTTTCCGCACGTGTAACAGGAAGAAGTAACGTCTCTGGCAACCGGGGGTACCAGAATAGACCCCTTAATACGTGATGCATTGAGTCAGCTCTACAGAAGAGATTCTAAGATATTACTGTTCGAATACCGGAATTTCACATTAAGTTCAGCCGTAACCATTTTTAAATTTATTCAAAATTTTGAGAAAAGAATGTGTCAAGGAATAGTTTTATTTCATTTCCTATTTACGATTCTTTTAGTTTTTTATTTATTTTCCGAAGTGTCAAACTGAAGAATCAAAAACGGAAACCGTAACTGTTTGCTAAAAAATAACAACCACTACACATCACTTACCAGTTTCTGTTTACGTCCGGTTGAAACATTTTTTAAGTAGAAATGTTATATGTTAAATTTAAATAGAATGTAATTTATCTTTCCAAACGTCTAATGTTCTGGTTAATTTTAAAGTCATAAAGTAGGTAAGATAGAAATGAAAGTTTTTAATAAAGCTGGTCGTCCTTTCAAAAGTTTTTGGCTGTCATATTAGTTCAATGATATTTTAAACTGTTTTTATTTTAATCAGTTTTATATTCAGTCAGTAATTTTCATTTAAATGGTTTGTTTTTTTGCGTTGTAATGCTAAGCGATTTAATTTGATGAGCCGAAGTTAAATTTTGCTTAGTTGTGTTTCATTCATATGGTATGAAACTTGCAGATATTCTTGATTGAGCCGTCGTTTGTTAAAGAAATCTTTTAAAAATTCATGATGCAACATTTTATCTTAATTTCCTTGGTTAATTTATGACATCTCGTGACTCTGCTTATGTGCGTACATATAGGGTAGATGTTCCAGTTTTGGCCACCTTAAGAGAAAATTTGAAATGGAAGTTTCACAGTGGATGACTGTTCAAAGCATATTAAATCATACTTATACTATTCTTTAGCAAATTTTATTGGCTTTCTGCTACTTATAAAATTTTTCTGAAGGATATTTTAGATTTAGAGTTATGAATTTTTAAATAAATTAACCCCATTTGCACCAGTTTTGGCCACACTAATATTATATTTTTTACAGACATTTTAATGAATTTTAAGTAAAAATAAATCATTTTTATGCAATATATATTTTAGTACATTATTTTCTGTTATTTTAAATGTGCTTTTTTCGATGAATTTATTAAGATATGTAATAAAATTTACCCAAGATGATTTTAGCTGCAGATTTCAGTTTTTTTTTAAAAAAAAACCAGGAATGCAGAAAACAATAATTTAATTTGGTTGATAAAATACAAACTATAATTTAATTTTGTAGATGAAATACAAACTATATATACTCGCATAATTTTTTTTGATAAAATATGAAACAAAAAAATGGGGAGAGGAATAAACTTGCATTGCAAAAACATAGATTCTTTAAAAAAATCTTACAAATCAAGAATTTGCATTATTATACTCACTGACAATATCCACAAATATGTATTTTTATAATTTTTAATTGCAACATTAATCAAATTAATCAAAATCATTTTTAACATTAGAGCAATCCTTGCATATAAAAGAATATTCCTCATCACTCGAGTCAAGTTCCTCAAGTTGAAATTTTCTAACATAAATGTGAGGTAAACATTCAAAATGGAGATGTTTTCGACATTCCATTTTGAACGGCCTTAACTGCATTACCAACTTTAGATGGTGAGTAGAAATTTTTTTTTTATGGAAATGCTACCTGCCTTCTTATTTATAATTGGAGCCATTACTATGTAAAATGAAAACAATCTAAACTAAATCAGTTACTTTTATTTTAGAAACAAAACTAAATCAGTTGCTTTTATTTTAGAAATAAAATTAAGTTAGTTGCTTGTATTTTAGAAACAAAACTAAATTGGTTGATTTTATTTCATCCAGATATTCTTAAATTTATGTAATGGCTAAAAACACAATAATGAAGTTATGTGGCCAAAACTGGAACATGTAGTGTTCCACTTTTGGCCAAAACTGGCACATATAGTAAATTTAAAGTACCAGTTTTGGCCACCACCCATTTAATCTTAAAAATAAATAATTTTAATATGAAATGAGAATAAAAAGAAAGCTAACCTCAAAAACCCTAAGGGTAATCAGTTTTAGATTAATCATTTAATTCTGAAAGCTTGATTATGAAAAACTGCAAATACTTGTTCCTTAACAAAAACCTTAACAGTTGTGAGTAAACAATACATGATCATGCATTTAATTTTTTTACAAGTCACATGTTTGAGAAAAATGAACCAATCGGATTGAAAATAGTAAAATAAGGATTGTTTCAAGTATTGGAATGTTTCTTATTAGTTAATTTGAAATTACTGGTTAATTATTGGAAAAACAGATCCCATGTGGCCAAAACTGGAGCATCTACCCTTCATAATTTAAATCCGAATTATAAATTGAAGTGTAACGTTTCAAGTTCAGTTAGTTGTAAAATTATTCTTATTTATATTGCTAAATTTGAAATTAGTAAAGCTATAAATGACAAAATATTAATAAATTCCATGATCTACCTTTTGTTCACTTAGTGATGTGTGTATATATTTATCTACGTTTAATATCATTTAATTAAAAAAACAACTCAGTAATAGAATCAAGTGTCAATAAAATGTGATGAGAGTTAGGGATACTTCAGATAGGTTTTAATAGGGTAGATGCTCCAGTTTTGCCCACCTTAAAAGAGAAAATTTGAAATGGAAATTTCACAGTGGATGACTGTTTAAAGCATATTAAAACATAATTATACTATTCTTTAGCAAATTTTATTGGCTTTCTGCTAGTTTTTTTGAAGGATATTTTAGATTTAGAGTTATGATTTTTTAATAAATTAAACCCATTTGCACCAGTTTTGGCCACCTTGCACTGGTTTTGGCCACCTCTATGCACCAGTTTTGGCCACACTAATATTATATTTTTTACAGACATTTTAATGAATTTTAAGTAAAAATAAATCATTTTTATGCAATATATATTTTAGTACATTATTTTCTGTTATTTTAAATGTGCTTTTTTCGATGAATTTATAAAGATATGTAATAAAATTTACCCAAGATGATTTTAGCTGCAGATTTCAGTTTAAAAAACAAACAAACAAACAAAAAAAAAAAACCCCAGGAATGCAGAAAACAATAATTTAATTTGGTTGATAAAATACAAACTATAATTTAATTTTGTTGATAAAATGCGAACTATATATACTCGCATAATTTTTTTTTGATTAAATATGAAACAAAAAAAATGGGGAGAGGAATAAACTTACATTGCAGAAACATAGATTTTTTAAAAAAAATCTTACAAATCAAGAATTTGCATTATTATACTCACTAACAATATCCACAAATATGTATTTTTATAATTTTTAATTGCAAAGTTAATCAAATTAATCAAAATCATTTTTAACATTAGAGCAATCCTTGCATATAAAAGAATATTCCTCATCACTCGATTCAGGTTCCTCAAGTTGAAATTTTCTAACATAAATGTGTGATAAATATTCAATATGGAGATGTTTTTGACATTCCATTTTGAATGGCCTTAACTGCATTACCAACTTTAGATGGTGAGTAGCAAAGTTTTTTTTATGAAAATGCTACCTGTTTTCTTATTTTTATTTGGAACCATTACTATGTAAAATGAAAACAAACAAAACTAAATCAGTTACTTTTATTTTAGAAACAAAACTAAATCAGTTACTACTTTTATTTCAGAAACAAAGCTATATCAGTTACTTTTCATTTTAGAAACAAAATTAAATTAGTT
>BGPR01000633.1:423303-473141 GCA_013235015.1 Araneus ventricosus
AACTAATTTAATTTTGTTTCTAAAATGAAAAGTAACTGATATAGCTTTGTTTCTGAAATAAAAGTAGTAACTGATTTAGTTTTGTTTCTAAAATAAAAGTAACTGATTTAGTTTTGTTTGTTTTCATTTTACATAGTAATGGTTCCAAAAAAAAAATAAGAAAACAGGTAGCATTTTCATAAAAAAAACTTTGCTACTCACCATCTAAAGTTGGTAATGCAGTTAAGGCCATTCAAAATGGAATGTCAAAAACATCTCCATATTGTATATTTATCAAACATTTATGTTAGAAAATTTCAACTTGAGGAACCTGAATCGAGTGATGAGGAATATTCTTTTATATGCAAGGATTGCTCTAATGTTAAAAATGATTTTGATTAATTTGATTAATGTTGTAATTATAAATTATAAAAATATATATTTGTGTATATTGTTCATGAGTATAATAATGTAAATTCTTGATTTGTAAGGGATTTTTAAAAAAAACTATGCTTTAAGTATTTGCAATGTAAGTTTATTCCTCTCCTCATTTTTTGTTTCATATTTATCAACCAAATTAAATTATTGTTTTCTACATTCCTGTTTCTTTTTTTAAAAATTGAAATCTATAGCTAAAATGAGCTTAGGTAAATTTTATTACATATCTTTATAAATTCATCAAAAAAATCACATTTAAAATAACAGAAAATAATGAACTAATATACATATTGCATAAAAATGATTTACTTTGGCAGAAAATTCATTAAAATGTCTGTTAAAACTATAATATTAGTGTGGTCAAAACTGGTGCATAAAAGTGGCCAAAACTGGTGTAAGGTGCAATAAAATTTGCTAAAGAATAGTATAAGTATGATTTAATATGTTTTAAGCACGTCCACTGTGAAATCTCCATTTCAAATTTTCTCTTAATGTGGTCAAAACTGGAGCATTTACCCTATATCAAATTTGTATGATGCTTATTCATTTTAAATTGCATTGTGCTTGGAAGCCCGAAGTTTTCATGTATTTTTATAATTTTAAGTGGATCGCACAGAATACATCATTGAGCAATATATGTGGCTAGTTGCACGTTCCTTGATTTTTTAATCAAAGTTTGATTTTGTATTGTTTCATTTAATAAATTTTCATAAATAGAAATGATAAATTCTGTAAGTAAATTAATCAGTGTGATTTCTACTTTTATTTTGGCTTACTATATGCTGGATGGAAAAAGGATTATGTTTTCATTCTGAAATAATTTTTTTAAAATTTCATTTTCCAGTAAAATGTGATTTCAAATCCAAGTTAAGATTAATAATGTTCAGATTAATTAATTTTTCATTCAATTTTTTTTAATGAAATTTTACTTTTTAAAATGTTTTTTATTTTAGAAATTTTTCAATTGAACGCAGTTGAGAAAGCTTGCTTTCCAATGTATTTGTAGTCAGTAATCAGGATTTACTGAAGGAAAAATTATATAATTTTATTGCTTGAAAAAATTTCTTATAATTTTTTTACAAATCTTGAGGGTCAGTAGTAATAAAGCGTGAAATCCATTCTATGCATTTGTTACAAATTTCCACATTTTCTGTTGTAAAATCACCAATTATTTTTACATTGCATGCATTTTTTATCCATATTTTAATATAATTAATTCATATAATAATTCGTCGCTTAACCCTTTGAGGACGGCCGCATTTGTAACTCTTTGAGAAGACGGCACACCTGCTTGGCAGTCGTCCTCAAAGGGTTAACAAGCAACACCACCCATTTCAAATATTCAGTTTTCAATTTTTTTTCACATCTGGTAGGAACATGTGGTCTTATGTTTATATCAGATGCTAAAAAAATTCAGAAATATTCGTTATTGGTCTTGAAAAATTGAATGTTTTCTTCCTCTTTGAAATTTCCAGAAATTGAGGTAGGTGGTGTTACTGGTTAAACGATGAATTATAGATACATTTAATTTGAATCATTTTGTTGGTGTCTAAAAAAAATTTGTCATTAAAAAATTATTTTATTAAAAATTTTATAAAACAAGGATTTTTATTTATTTTGAATTTATTTGCAATTGATTGTCTTTTAATATCAGTTATATTTCCTATTATTGAAATGAAAACTTTTAAAATTTTATTAAAAACTTCTAACTGAAAAAGTTAACTCTATAAAATAAATAGTCAGTAGACTTTTAAATAATTAAAAACATTAGATAATAAAGCAAGTTACACTTCCTCTTCAACTTGCGATCTATGCGATTTACAACTACAAAAAATAAATTTCAAAATAACACGTAATTTCTGGTTGTATTTTTTGTATGTATGTAAAAATAAGAGTATGTAGAGAATTATTTATTTTTCACATTATGTTCAGTAGTTTTACATACATGGATTGAATGTTTGTGTTTTATATAAAAATTTTTGACTGAAAATAGCATTGAAAAATATGAATTATGACCTGTCAGTAAGGACAGAATTTGGTCATAAATTTATCCTGTGGTTGCATTTGTACCTTGTAAAAATCCTGACTTAAAAAATGCTTTGTATATTTTAAAGAATATCATACACTTTCGTGAAATATTAATTTTTTGACAGATCCAATTTTTTTGTTCTTTTTTACTTTCTTGTATATGAAGTATGCAAAGAGAAAGTATTGTAATCGTCAAAAAATTCGAACTCGAGATTTTGACGGATCTCCACGTTTTAGACCTCCCTGAGTCCGAAAAACACAATTTTAGAATTATGTCTGTATGTATGTCTGTGTGTGTGTCTCTCTGTGAACACGATAACTCGAAAACTATTAGAGCTACGGGGATGAAATTTGGTATGTGGTCTTTGAACATAATTTGTAGGTTTCTATCAAATTTTGGACAAAATCCGTCAACGGGAAGTCTGTCTATTTGTATGTCCGCGGTCATGTGAACGCTATAACTCAAAAACTTGAATAGCTAAATGGATAAAATTTGGTACACAGTTTTATTGTTATGAATGTAGGTCCGTATAAAAGTTTGGGCCAAATCCGTCAAAAAGAGGCGTTCAAATTGCATATTCAATTTCTTTTAATCCGATTCTCATGCGCATGCGTATTGGTAGCAATCTGTTATTGTTGTAAATTTTATTTACAATAATAAATAATGTTTTGAAACATCAATTGTTAACAATTTTTTTATTGTTGTAAATCAAACCGATCTCATTATTTCAGCAAATTTTTTATTTACGCGCTTTTGCAATTGTTACGGTTGTGGTAGTATAAATTGTTTTCTTGGGAATTCAATTCCAAAGCAGAATTTTCGCTTTAGTATTCATTGCATTGCCTATTTTATCGCACCTGCTTCAAAGTAATATTTTTTTGAAACGTGGCAACATATATTTGATTTCAGGTTTGTTTGTTTTTTTGTTTTACTTTCTCGTATACGAAGTATACAAAGAGAAAGTATTGTAATCGTCAAAAAAATTCGAACTCGAGATTTTAACGAATCTCCACTTAGAAAGTATACGAGAAAGTTTAGGGGAGACCACTCCCGCTGGTTTTTTATATGTATGTACTAAAACTTATATTCAGTATCACAAATATAAAAAATAAATGACAATTTTGAGTAGTGGAAAGAAAAAAGTGTTGTGAAAATATTTTTGTATGTGGTGGACATATCTTGGATGTGTTCACATGCTTTGGCAATTTTGGATTCCTAGGAAAATTTTCAGAGTATTTATTAAAATAATTCAGAACTCTCTATATATAAAATGCTAAGGTATGTGGCGGTAAAAAGGGGTTAATTTCTCTTTTGCCAATGGCAATGAATGGTTTGCTTACAAAATAAAACCGGTAGCCTCTGCCATGTTAGGCATAACTTCTTAAGAATAGCCTGCTACTATATTCGCTCTGATGCAAAACAATTTTTTCTCGCAAAAAATGAGTTTAAGTTGTAGATTTCATAATATTTCTTTCAATATAATAAATTTTGGATGAAATGATTCAAAAGATATCAGTTAAAAGCAGATGGGCTTAGCCGAGCCAGAGAACATTCAAGTCAACGTCAAAATACTTGAAATCTGCAACTTGGGCTTTAATTAAAAAACAAAGGTAATTCAAAAACTTGCAAATAAATTTTATCAAACTCTCCCCTCCATCTAAAATTCAGCAATATCTAAAAATCCCAAACTCTGATATAAATGACATCAGAAATCATAAAAACCCCTGTTTCACCTTCATATCTGCGTTCTGATAGCATAGTCGTCAAGACATTGTCCCCCTATTCCAACGCTGCAGGTTTGGCCCTTGAGTGGCAAAATTTTTCTCTGAGTGTTTTCACTCTCTTTCATTACCTCCTCTGTGTCCAAAAATTATCTCATCCATTTAGTATCACTTGAATAGCTTAATCGTTTTATTTTTAATCTTTGAAATAAAAACTGTCAAAAAAATCTTCGCACATTTTTCTTTCTAATATTATTCATTAATAAATTATTTTCATTTGGTACATGCATTAACTAATAGGTTAATGCATGTACCAATGCATGAAATTTCTATTTTTATCAAGCTATATCTGTCAGATTTACGGGGTCTGGGACCCCAATGGATGAACCCCTCTCATAAAACTACGGAAACAGAATGCACCAATTTGGCCAAAACTACATAGTGTACGGTGAAATGCGCGGATAATGGTACATAGATGTTCTATGCGGGATCACCTAGTTAAATTTATTGTTTCCTGAAGCAAATCAAAATTAGGATGTAAAGCATGGACATTTAAGAACCACTGTATTAGTTTAGTTTCCCTTCTAATACTCAGCAGTGATGCATATTGATAACTATAATTTCGGTGTACCAGCATTTTATAACTTTGTGTTGAATTTATTATAGAATATATTTTACATTGAACATCAAACAAAGATGGGTATTTGTCTCACCTCCCATCACAGCTACTTCTTCCAACCTCTATGCAGATGTTGCTTGAAAGTGAGAATATTATTACATAAAATAGAAACGGAGAATAATTTTATCAAATTTTAACCATATATACAAATGGAGTAATGAAGGGGGATACAGATACCCAGCAGTCTGATCTAAGGCAACTCCACAACGACAAAACATTCTTCTATTTTAGCTGAAAAATATATGGGTAAACAAAATTATTATGCCCTGTGTACCATTTATCATTACTATCTGACTAATCTATAGTTATATTACTATGATAGGGAAGTAAGCCAGCTGTTATCCTTTTGACAGGATCAGATTTTAAACTTCTATACTTCTCATAGTTCAGATGTTAAAAAAAAAAAAAATCAATAAGGATTTTTTTTTATTTATTACTGTATTAGCTGTATCTTTTTATGTAAAGTAATCAGAAAAATTATTTTTATGAAAAATTATTGAAAGGTGTTATATTGGGTTTCATCATTGGTGTAAAGCTATTCAACAACGCTCAAGTTAGGCTACCTGTAATCTGTCAACCAGTTTAACCCTCTGACCACTGAGGGTTCTCAAAATCTGAGTACAGTTGTATACGAAGGTTTGTTTACTAATGGATATGTGAAATAGATTTGTCCACCCCGTTTCCCCCTTTCTCCTCGCTACGGGTAGTGGAAGATGAGGCCTTTCATCTCTTATCTCTACCCCAAGCCCAACTGCCTTCTCCCCGCTTTTGGAACAGTAACCGGCCGAAATACGCCCCACTAGTATAGAAGTTGCATGGCTGGTTACGGCCGACTAGTCTGCAAATTTGCTTCAAAGTTTATACACATTCTATTTAAAGTGAAAAACAAAAACAAAATTCATTCACCTGGGGTCATTCTAAACAAAACAAGCAAATAAAAGTTTATTTAATAAATAAACTTAAAAATAACTTTTTAGACATCCATGAACACAGTTACCAACATTATTTCTTAGATTCATGGAACTTTTTTGAATAGCATTAAAATATGTGCTTAAGTGCGTGAATTGTATGCAAGATCTAGGAATAAAGTTTATACCAATTAAGGATGGTCATTACTTTAAATAACAGATAAATAATATTATTCCACATCTCAAAATCTTCTCTACTGAAACCCATTACATTTATCGCAAGAAAATTTTATAAAGAAGTGAAGGGAAAATATTTTGAAAAAGTACGACAGTAATAAGGAACCATATTACACACACACACAAAAATATTAAGCATATAAAGGCACATTAAATTCTGTAGTATTAAAAAATATTAAGAAAAGTACAAAGTTTTATATCTGTTTTGATATGTTTCGATATGTGCACCATTATTCACTAGACAGATGTCAAGATGACAATCTCCCTCCATGTCTTGTGAAGCATCTCTGGAGTTACAGTTTCAATTGCAGTTATAATTTGACATTTTGGGTGGCTGATATTAGTAATTTCTGCACTAAAAACAATATTCCCAGAAGAATAAGTCCAGAGGGGCAAGATTGGACCATCCTGTCGAATCCCTGAGTTGGCAAACTTTTCATTGCTCTTGAAAAGTCCTTTTTGTTTTGTTTGAAGCCTTAAATGAGAAGCTTCCCAACTCATGGATTTGATGGGATAGCCCAGTCTTACCCCCTTTGGACATATTCTTCTGGAAACATTGTGCACAATGAAGAAATTACTGATATCAGCCACCTAAATTGTTGAATCATGCTGCAATTGAAACTGTAACTTTGAAGATGCGTCATAAGACATGGAAGGAGATTGTCGTCTGTTGAGCAATTAATGGATATAAAACCTTGCAGTTTTCTTAATATTTTAGTACAATATGTATGTGTTTATTATTTTGCATAATACGATTTTGTAATCCCTTCATTCTTTTTCGATAAACCTGTATAGCTGATATAAAAAGCATTTCAGTTGAAACCCTGCCTGGTTTGATTTTCTAAGTTTCAAATGTACAGCAGAACTTACAACGGATAATGCATCTTTAGTTTTTTAGCTAAATCTGAAATGTTTTCAACTTGATATTGCTATCCCAGTCTGCTCCTGACTTTTAAACTTCTTTTGTGAAAATACAAAAGGGTATGAATGTAAAGGGAAGTTAAATATAAAAATCACTGTAGTCTTCAGTGTACAATAGGAAACTGATAAATGCAGTGCTCGAAGATTTTTCTTAGTCTAAAATATACAAGGTGTTAAAAAAAAATTATATGCATCTTGATTGACTATTTTATAAGCAATCAATAACATGCATCAAAGTTTCATGACTTGATTAATAAAAATGTAAAATTTTACTTGCTTCATTTGATGGTTTTTTTGTAATTTTTTATAACTGCAAATTGATAATGTAGTTTCTTTTATAAATAAATTTCTAATGTTAGGGAACCCTAACTAAAACAGAAATAATAAACTTTCTGAATAAAAAAAATTGCAATTTCGATAATAATAAAAATGAAGATAAAAAGCTCTGCATATCAATTTAATCTTTGCTCGAAAGTTTACAAAGTTTATTTCTATGAAATTATTTGAACAAGACTTTAGATATTTAAAAAAAAATTATTAACTTTGTTTGATTGCCTCTCTTTTGGCATGTGATTTTTAAAATTTAAGCAGATTATATTTTTATTAAAGTATTACATAAGTTAACCTGTAATTTTTGTCATTTCATATGTGAGAGTAATGTTGATGAGAATATTTCTGAAAAGGTTTAACATATTTTCTTACCTGTTGAAACATAATTTTTTCTTTCATTAGTACATCGTAAGTCGAATGCAGTGGGTATCATTTTTAAAAAAATTGTGCATACCACATTTCGACAATCTCTCAGGACTGATTCTTATCATCTAAGGTTTTGTCATTTGAGAATATTTTATACAACTAGTATTAAAACAAAATCCATTCCTATTAAATTATGTATCAATTATAAAATGAAAATTTTTTGTTGTTGCTTCTACTGTGTTAATGATAACCACAAAAGTGAAGACTGTCATTCAATTCACGCATGTAGATATATATTGTTAGCAATGTTTTTGAAGTATACTGAAATGAGAAAAGTTTTCTTGAAGTTTTGAGGGTAGGCTAACAGTTTTTTTCCAATTATTTTGAGTATGGAATCGAGCTTGTCACGTTAGGAGTTGTCTATTTGAAATTATTAAGTAAGGGCTATTCATTGTGTATGCAGTGAATCCCCCTTCTCATTATGAAAGTAAATAAATATATGTATTAAATCCATTTTTTTTAACCGCACCTTCCAAAGTTAAACTACCATAACTTCTACTGTCTTAGTTCGGTCGCCAGGTGCCAATGAGCTTCATGAGTTTCTTCAAAATACTAAACCAACTATTTCTTATCTATTGCATTCCAATTTAAGGATATTCCCTATTTCAAAATTCTAAAATGTTCCATCACTAATTTGACATCCTCTTTTCTTTGATGTGGTATTTTTAGGAGATATGTGCAGTTTTCTGCCATACAGTCCACAATGGCTGTGGACCAGTTATGGCTGAATTTTCATCCAAAAATTTAATCCAATACAATACCTTTTAATTTTAAAAATCATGCAAAGATTGCAATAAAAGATTTTTAAGGCTTATTGGAATGACAATTTTTCTTCAAAACTTGTCAATGTCAACAGCACATTACATGTAAATAATTAAAACCTATAATCGGTAAAAAGCTGAATATTTTTTGTTCAATTTTTACTTCTATTTCTTTTTAGGCATTTCCTATTTTTTATGTGAAGTTTGTTATGTGTATGTGAAATTTCCTTTTGTTGAAGTTTCAACCTTTATATATGGGATTTTTAAAAATTTATTTTGTATGAATTCAAATAGTTTTATCTTAAAGATACAAATCATAATAACCTTCTTTATTATTCTATTCAGAAAAATTACACACAGAGTTATTTAGTTTTTATATGTCCTGAGGGATAATTCTTGATCAAAATTTTACTCATTAATAGATGCACTTTTGTTTTGTTGGAGCACTCGCTTGTTCATTGATTTTCTAGTTAACCACACGCTAAAAATGCAGTTTGCTTTCTTTTGATTGTTCATTTAATGTTGTATTGCCTATCTCTCAGGATAAGCTTAAGTTTTGTGTTTTTAATATCTTTTGTAGTCTGTGCATCCTCTCCCCATTAAATCACAAATGGTGGGTGATACTTAGAAACAACTTTCCCTCCCATCATTAATCTCCACGCCATGTATCTGTTCCTTTCTACTTAAAAGCATGTTTTAGAGCAAAGACTCTATTTTAGTTTTTTTTTTATTTCAGGGCATTTGCCTTATCCTAGAAAGACTTCAGTACTAACTTAATGATCTAATAGTTTTAATGATACCAAAACTGCATTGCATGATTGTGTTAAAATTGAAAATTAGAAGCTTGGTTATTGTTTGCTTTTCAAAAATTGGTCTTGCTGGATTAACCTTCCAGCTGGCACGCTAAAATTTTTTACACGAGCAGACGCTTGTTGTACTTTTTATGGTACAATATGTTTCTTAATTTTTACCCTTGCAGTTGTAATTTACTTCATTATAGTAATAAGAAACACATCATCCTTTCAAGAGACCTATCATCAAGAATAAAAATTTTTATATCATTTGCAAAATCAAAAGTAATACTGAAATCGGAGAAAACAATGAGATATAATATTATTTTCTGAAAAAAGGTATTAAGCAATATATAATAAAAAATAGTATAATACCAACTGAGATTGTACAGCAAAGACTTTCTTCTTAATTTCTTATCATTATCCTTGCATTCGAAACATTGAACTTTTGCCAAAGAGCGACGCTTACAAGTATACTATATATTGTACCTACTGTATTCATGGATTTTTGTTGGCTTATTGTTATTTTTATTAAGCTTAAATGGTGGCTAAACAGTTGCTGTAAGACAATAATTAATCCATTTTTATAAAAACTAACTTTTTATTTCTTGCTAGAAATAAACTTAAAAATGATAAAAACAAACATTTCTCTTCACATGTTTACATCCTTAATCCATCATGCCAACCAGTGCAGCAATACAACTACATTGCAACTAACTTAAAGATCCCGATACAACATATTCCAGGGAGTACCCGCCCCCGGCAGGGGGCTACCTCCTATCATGATAAGGTGGAGTCCATGACGGTCAATAGTTTGCCGTGATGCATGCAGATGTTAAGAGTTCGTGTTGCACTCGTGAAGTCGAGAGATCGACTCATGGAAGCAGAGGTCGTGACAGACTGAGAAGTTCAAGGGAGGAGCCAGTATATGAAGCTGGACGGTTAGCCAATCAGAGGAGAGCAGAGGTGTAGAGGATGAGGTGGTGTAGAGGAGAGGGAGGAGTTAGTTTTTAAAGATTTTCAGGAAAAGACTGACTATTTCAAAGTCAGTTTTAGCAAGCTTAATTTTTTCGCTGATTTCAATAAGATTAGTAAACTTATTAAAAGCGTCGTTAATGATTTTAAGGGCGTTCATATTCTTCTCGAATTCATCGAATGTTTCAGTATCTGCCTGTGGGATGGGTTTATTAATGGAAGGAGTAGGAGTGCTATCAGGTTTGGGAAGGTTAGATTTTAGTTTCTGAGCATAAGAGGGGGGGATTATTATTTTTGATTACTGGGTATTTTGAACATCCTCTCCAAGAGGCGAGGTGTCCAGTTTCATTACAGTGCGTGCAAACAGGATTTTCAATTTTGGTTTTAATGTGACACATGACACAATCTAGTTTCATGGGTTCCATTACATTTGATGCAACGGGGCTTACATTTGCAGTTCCTGGCACTATGGTAAAATCCAGAGCAGTTGAAGCACATGGTGGCTCGCTGCTTTTTCCTGTAGTGCTTGATTTTTGACAGAAAAGTTGTTAATTTTACCAATTTGAAAGATGTCATTAGCGTTGGGGGGTTTTGCAAGTTCTACGAGGAAAATGGGGAGAAGGGTTTTAAGTCGAAAGTTTCGGAGCTGGTTTATTCTGATAACTTTGAACTTATTATTTTCGAGGTCTCGTGAAATGAGTTCTTTACTGTGATCGGGGGGAAGATTTTTAATAACAATTTTTATCGGCCTGTTTTCTGGTGCTTCCGAGAGCACATATTCTTTTTCAGATTTATCAAGAAATTCAATGATTTTTTCCCTGTCTTCATGAGAATGAGGGGAAATCCTAATAAAGCCTCGGTTGTATTTACAGATAGTTTTAGGAAAGTTTCTAGATATTTCTTGAATGGTTAAATTATAGTCTGCAGAAATTTTGAGATTAATGTCCGGGATAGTGATTTTGGTTTGAGAGTCAACAGAGTTAACATTTTCGGTGATATCCATTAGGTTTTGGAATCGATTAGAAGTTTCTATAGGAGATTGAGGTTTTTCTAACCATGGTCTAGCAGCCTTTTTAGGAGAGGCCTGTTTGAAAGCATTGTTAGTAGGAAGTTCACTAGGAGGAGTAGGAGAGATAGGGAGAGGATAGTTTGAATACTGACTGGCATCCGCCATAACAACGTCCTTAACAGTCTCGTGATGTCTGGTACAGTCAGAAATAGGACATGGTCCTAGTTGAATCAGGTGTTTTTCTGCTTCGGTGATTTTCTCAAGGTAGCCCTTTAGGAAGTCTCTTTTGCTGTCCACTAATTTATCATATGGATGATAGTATTCTCGTCCCTGATTACGTTTGTCTTCCTCCTGATAGGATTTGATGGATTTTCGACAATTCTCCGCGCATACTTGATGCTTGTCGATTGTATCTTCAAGATCCTTAATTCGCCAACAGGTATCCAGCTCGGGGCTTTTGGTGTGGCTGCTGTTTTTGATCCATGATTCGGTATAGTTTCCATGCGACTCATCTGTCACAATGCCTGAGTTGCGGCGTGATGAGCTAGAGTCTGCGCTAAGCGTTCTCTGGGATGATGCAATGCTGCTCAGAGAGCTCCTGGAACGACCTCCCTCTGACATGACTGGGAGTCCAATTAACTAACTAACTTAAAGATTCTAACATACCATCTTATATAGTCAGATAGAACATGTGTCTAAATCTGATTGGCTGTTATGTCATAGCTGGTTATGACGTCATAGGAAATGTACACGCCCATACCATGACATTACTAACATAAACAAACAAGGTCAATGCAAGCCAATAATTTCAAATGTAAACAAAGATTCACAAATAAATATTTAGACGATTTTTAGATCATGAAAAACTACAAATAAACTAACAATTTTGATGATTGTTTTATTTCTTTCAAACACAAGCTCTTTTTCTCAATGCTGGTTGTTGTTCACTTGCTTTTTCAGGTTGTGATGTATAATTTAGATTTAAAGACATGGTATTGTTATATGGGGATGATCAGATTTTTTAGGCTCGAGTAGTGAGGTGTTTTTATAAGACTGAGGTTTTTCAAGAAAAGTCTTCGGTTTGGTGGATTAATGGCATACTTATTACATATTAAATATTTTTGACAATGTAAAATGAAATATTAAATTGCTTTAATGTGCACTGGATATATAATTATCAAACTGAAATGTTAAGACGTGAAAAATAAATTTCAAATTACACGAGCTTACGTGCGTCGTAATTTTTACGACAGAAGCATAAAACAGTACGAAATCACCTTGAAACTCGGACAAACCCATTTAATCCTGAAGAGAAGGGTCGCATGAAGGAATAGCAATGACATTCAGACAATTTTTGACTCTGAATATGAGAACGGAGCATGAAAAATCCTGTTTGTCGTAAAATTTGGGCAGGCGTGCTCGCTGGAAGGTTAAGAAAGAGATTAGATAGTTGAGATTAAGAGGCGAGACATAGAAGTAAGAGATAAGACAAGCTGATATTTTTGTAAATTAAGCATTATTTAGTAAACAGCCTTCAAATATTAAGTAATCAATGCAAATTAGTGATGATTTTTAGTGCACCTAATTTTTTAATGACTGAATGTTTTATTTTTCAGGCCTGAATATATACATGATGTTCTTTCACAGATTGCTAATGGTTTTACCTGTAATCTTTTCATTTCATCAACTTCAATGCTTTGCATAAATGAAGTTAACATTTTAGTCTGATATTCTATTGTCTTCATCAAGTAAGTAATATTTTGTATTTAAATTTTTGCCTAGCTCATTGGATATTATGCATTGATCTGAGAAATGGCTTGAACTATGAAATATTATGAGTGAGTGATAATATTGCATTTGATGAATAATAATGTTTGGAAAATATTCAACTGCAATTTATCAACATTTCAAATATTGTTTCCAGAATTATCCATTTTAGTTAAAAACTTTGCACTATTGCAGATTTTGCATTTCAAATGGCTTGCTTCATTATATATAATATGTTTTATAGTCTTCACTGATTTCCTTGTTATGCTTTCATTTATTCTGTGTAATTTGGAATACTGGCTTTGATTTTTATGTGGCCTTTTCTCTTTGTTTCTTGTTCTAGCTTTTTATATTGCACTTGCATTTCATTTTTGGAAATAAATATTTGGAGGTAGGTTAACTCTTGTTATCGGGAGCCCTTTTTAAATTAGCTTGTAGGATGACTGTATATTGGAAAGAGCCTGTATAAATTTGCTTCTTAAAAATGTTTTATCTTACTGTAAAAATACATTTATAGATTTGATATAATGCAAGAGCAAGAAACCATCAGAAATGTGATTACTGTAAAATCAAACCATTCAGCTAAAAGGATTAACATTTAAAACAACATTCACTCTCCTGTCTTCCTAAACTTAGAAATGGCTGCTTTTTGTAGCAATTTGTAAAAGTAATGAATTTCTGTTCAATAGGTTTGAGTTAAAGAAGAAATCTATTAAGCCATTTTAAGTAATTTGTATATTCTTATGAATAAGAAAGATGCTTCAGTTTTAAATAAAGTGTTCCAAAACAAGTTGTATTGTTTTTGGCAAAGCAAACAATTATAAGTCATGTATTTGCAACCAAAATAGAAGGTAATTAGACAATGCTTACATGATATGATTATTAAAATAGAATGACTTAATTATGGTACTTATTGGGGAATATTAGTTGAAGTAAAACAAAAAAAATATATACAGTACTTTACTTCCTGTGGTTAGGTAAGTGGTGCAGATTCTGCATAAAAAAAAAAGGGACAGGAAAAATGTTAGTAAAGGCCCAATTCATCATCATCAAATTGTCATAGAAAATATTATCTCTAATAAAAAAAAAAGTAATAGATTTCAAAACTTCTTTGAGGTTATGCCATGCTCGCAATTCTATGTATACTGGCTCACTGATAAAAATGATCTCCACAAGGCTTTTGAATTGAGATATTAACCCATTTCTTTGAAGGTTAGAATTTTTTTGTGCTCCATGTCCTTAAATTGCATTCCTTGCATATTGTTACAAAGCTATAAAGTTGTTTCCCTGAGATGCTAATCTTGGTGATAAATTTGGCGACAAAAGGAATTTTCTAGAAGGACCTCGAAATTTCAACCTATTTCTACTAGCTTCATGAACTTTCTGGAGATTACGTCACTTCCTACATAATGAAGTCACTTCCTGTTGAAAAAGTGTAAAAGCAAGCTCTCAAGCCAAGAAGAGTGAGTTGGATTTTGATCAGCAAGCAAGCTGGTGAGCTGATAGAAACATTTGAGCGCTGTATGAGATTTATTGGTAATCTCTGCTGTGAATTTTTACAAGTGCTGTTTTAATACTTGTGCTACGTTTCTTTTCTTAGAATATTTGTAAAATAAAGAGCTTTATTTTTTAATCCTGCTTATGGAATTGCATTCACTTACACCCACAAGACAATTTTGTTACAATATTCTGTTTTTATTTCTGCAGGACAGTAAGTAATTTCATGTGCTTTTTATTGGCACTTTGAATTTTTTTATGATATCATAGTTTTCTTTTGCTGCCTTGTTCGTTTTTGCATGGTCCGAAAGGAATAAATTGCGACTCGGTTCTTTTAATCCTCTATGCATGATAGATATGCATATCACAAGTATGACCCTTTCTCTGGTATTTCCCATTCTCTTTTCAGTAAATTATCTCCTCTATTATCTTTAAGACTCACAAGATTATAATTTTTTACTTTTTTAACCATTTAGAATATTTAAAAACAAGTTTGTTTTCCCAGTTGTGGGCTGATAGTGGAATAGATGGGATTACCTTCTGTAAATAACATCCGAATATTACTGAGTTTGCAAGAGAGTGCTCCAACTGATGCCTACCTTCCTCTAGTCTTGAATGCAGTAGAAACTTTTTTACTATATTATATAAGGATGAGACTTCTTTATGTAATTGAAACAAGTTAGTTAAAATCATCTTGAGCTGTTGTGCTCTTTTGCATGACTAATGCCATTCATAAAGAAGGAGCGTTTTAAAAATATGGCATGAAGGCATACTTATTTCCTTCAACAACTTTCATCATGTGTTATCTTTCTTCCAGTTTTTTAATTGCTCTCTCCCAAATTAAAAATCGGCGTTTTTTTGTTGGATGTTCTTTTTTTCCGGACATTTTATTATTTGCTGTAAATTGAAATGCCTCCTTTAAAATAAACAAAATTTCTCTTCAAATATCCAAAATAGTGAAAGGTGAAATTACATGTTACCATGTTTTGTTCTGAGTGAACCACATTGGAATATTCATTCCAAATCAGCAGCTTGAATATATTTTACTTATGCAAAAAATAAAAAAAATGGTAAAATGGTGTGAGTCATATTTGTAGTGCATGATATTACTATCTTCTTTTTTTTAACTGTACCCTAAATATGGTTGCTATTTAATGATTATTGTGCAGTATGCTATCTTAGTTGTAAAAGAAAAAAAGAGGGTGGGGAGCAAAAAACTACCATACAGATATTTCTCATTTTTCTCTCTCATTGATTTTATCTATGTACTTGTTTATAATTTAAAATGATTTTGTAATTCTCAAGGAAAATGGCTGTTACTGAAAAACCAGCTTTTGATAAAAAGCTGCTTGATAATATACAGAATGATTTGAAGGCTCTGTCAATTGAGGCAAGGAAGCGTCATCCACATCTGAAGGAAGTAAGTCATTACTCTAATTCCTTTATTGTAATTGGCTATCGGTGTAGTAATTAATTTTGTAGATGCTAGTAGCTAAAGGAAAGCATTATACTGATTTTTTATTTCTTTATATTTGGCTTTTATTTAATAGCTACAAAAAGTCAGTGACTAAATGAGTTTTTAAAAAAAAATCCATTTCCTGGTTCTATTGGAATGACAAAAATTTTTTTAAATATAGTCCAGCCTCGAAAATCCAGACTTCTAAAATCCGGAAACCTCCGAAAACCGGATGATTTGACTCGTGAGGAGAAAAAAAATCAGCTAAATAAATTTTAAACTAGAATGCTTGAGGCAAGATGAGGAAATTCCTGTCATTCTATTCATTTTAAACTACTATTTTTTTGTCTTTGTGTCATTTTTTAATGTCTCTTTATTTTTTTGTTTAAAACGTGTTTTTACATGGAGTTGTTGGAATTGATGTCAACTTGTAGATCAGCATATGTTTCGATTGGTTGCTCATGCTCAATTGTCGAGGCAACCATTTGCCGTTGCCTTGCGACTACTGGGTCTGTGGCGACCCATGGACACATGCTTAATTGTGACGTAAGTTACCTGCACAGTGACATCAGAACTTTGACATCCCTTTTGGTTTAAGTAAGATATCTAAAATCCAGAAATTTCTGAAATCCGGACTTTCCAAACCCCTAGCAGTCTGGATTTTCGAGGTTGTACTGTAGTAGAATTTTTATACAATTTCAGTATCTGCCAAGAGTACCTGAAGCTTTGACTCTGTTATTTATGATTTAAGATTTTAATCTTCAGTTAGCATTCTCATGTGTTAAATCTCTTTAAAATGTCAACAGTCTGTAGTAATATAAAATATTTAAAATAAGAACTAATAAAATTTTTCTTACAATTGGTAAATTCCAGTCTTGTAATTGTGTTGTGACTGTGTTATTTTAAATTTTATTTCTCTTGTAGAAAAATCCTGTTTTAGAAAATTAAATTTCTTAATTTTTATTATACCTGTATTTCTCATACATTAGACTGCATTGAAATCAAGAGCACACTTACTATTAACATTTCTAGAACTTTCCCATAATAAAAGAAAAAGTTGAAATGCTTTAATTACATGATTTAGTTAATCCTGTTTTAAGTAAAACAATGTATATGACAAGATGATCACATATGCATTGCAACAATGCTTTTTTGTGGTGCAACCAGACACATTTGCAATTAACATTTTTAGAATGTTCCCAAGATAATGAAAAAAAAATAATCAATGTTTTAACCATGTGATTTGATTACCCTTGCTTTTTAATTAAAACAATGTTGATGGCATAATGAGAATGAGCAAAACCTTAGCCACTAAATTCATTATAGAAAGTCTTTAGTCTGATACAGATACCATTTATTTCTTTGAGCATGGTTTTTTAGTTTGGCTTAAGCTCTTTAATTCACGTGGATGAAAATCTGAACCCTCTGTGACTAGATTGCCCCTAAATTTATCTTTTTATAATAAACTCAACCCACTGAAAACAAATACAAGAAACCAATTTGTCATGATATGGGATTGAAAGGCATCTTAATTATAGATGCATAATTATTAGGTATTTTCCAATTAGGAATTGCTGTTTTTTAGGCTAAGTGTAATATACATCTATCAACCTGTTGAGGACAGGCCATAGAAAATCCAGGCAATATTGATAGCAAAGAATGTGTAACACAGTGTGTAGGGTGTACTCAAAATAAATTTGTCCATTTGGTTATTTGCTGTTAATATATTCATCTGCATGAATGTTTAAAATTTTAATTTTTTGTTGTCCCTTCGATTTTGCTATGCAATGCATAGTCTGTACATAATAAAGTTGGATTCCTTCTTGTATTTGAAAAAGTTCTTATAATTGGCTGAAATGGAGATAAATAAAATTATTTTGTATGTTTTAAGTAATGAAAATAAAGAAAGTAGCATACTAAAATGAAATATTTAAATAGTTGTCACCAAGAATTAGTTTTATACAGTTTTGGAAATATTTTTGCAAGCATACTTAATGTTGTTTATAGATGCAGAAAAGTGTGAAGAGTTCTTTGAGTTGATTCCCCAATTGTATTTCAATTATTTTTTGTAGGCTGCAGAATCTGGAATTGTTAAAATTCAAAATACTGTTTCAAAATATGATGACATACGTTTGGGTAAGTAACTATGTTTATATTCTGTGAGTTATACATTTTCTATTTAACTCTTCATTTGATTAAATGGTTTTTCTACTATGTAAATATCTTATTGACTTGTTTAAATTTTTTTTTCTAGCAGTTCTGGTTTATCAGTGTATAGTGAAACAGAAATCAAAATTCATTTTTAAAACATTTGAATTACAATCGTAATGAAAATTTCCTGTCAATAAGTTAAAAGTAATTTTTATAATTTAATGGCATTTATGCTCTTTTTCATATGGAGTTCTGGTTGTTTCAACTATACTGTAATGAGAATAACTTGTTTTTTAAAACAAAAATAGAATTCTACTAATACCAAAGTTTTGGGGAAATGAAAGGGGAATGCAAGATTTATTAAGATGAATGATGGAATTTAAGGTAAAATACATCTACTGCAATAGAGGACATAAATTGCTTAAGCTAATAAAATGCAATGATGCACACTTTGTTGTTTTTTATATTTCTCATTTCAATTATTTTGTAATGAAGCACCTTGTTTACTAATGAATCTTTTGAGCTATTTTGCTTTCTTGATCTGTTCTGTGACTTCACTAATTCCCATAGTGAAATGCATATGAACTTAATTTTCAAACTTGTGAGGAATTTGTTTAGAAAATTGACTTTTTGAAACTAGAATGGTAAGATCTAGAAGATTACCAAGTTTTATTGATGAATAAGTATCACTATAAAAAAGAATCTGTGATAACTGAAATCATATATAATCAAATTATTTTCAAAAGTTGTAATAAAGAGCCATGATTATGACGTACACTTCAAAACTTTTCTATATGAATGGAGTCGTACACTGTAAAAGGTAATTTGAAGTAAACTTTCCTAATTCCAGATTAATTTTTTCCCCTCTTTCATACTGTTTTTGCATGATTTAATAGGCCTAATTTATGTTGAAAATACTTAAACACTTTTGAAAATTATACGTTAATGATTTGAAAAAATGTTATTATAATGCAGTTTAAATTGAGTACTGTTACACACCTTAACGCAATTTCTTTTATTGCATTATAGCTTTTCTCTCTGAAAGTCCTGAAATTCTGGAGCCTTTCTTTATTGGTTGTGACACAAAGACTACAAAAATTGTACAGATGTCTTTAACTTCAATACAGCGTTTAATCACTTTAGAAGCTGTCTCGGCAGTAAGTTCAAAATTTCTTTCAATCAAACTCTCCTGATTGCAGTTGTTCATTCTGTAGGGTTGCCATAATTGGCAATCGTTGATACGGGGCATTTAAGTGCTAAATAAATCAATCATGAAAAAAGTGGGTAGGTAATGGTTTATTTTCTTCTGATAAAAAATCAAAATTAAGCAATCCAATAAAATGAATACATAGAAAAAAAAAAAGCAACGCTAATCCTTTTAAAAGCCCAATCATATTTTAAAGTTGATTTTACTTCCTTAATTATATCATTTTCTTCTTTCACGTAATCATAAAATTGGGCGGAAGTAACAACAATAATTAAGAATCAAAATTGCTTCAGTTGTCTCCACTGACAACCTATTTCTTTTGTCCAGCCATTGAGTTAAGGAAAATATTCTCTCCACCTTTGCATTGTGGGCTGGAATGTAAGAATGGGAAAAACCTACTGGTTAAAACCAAAAATCTTTTTAGTTTTGTTTCGAATTATCGATTTTTTTGGTTATGTTTTGGCCCTGTTATAACCAGTTTCTTTTAAAAAATCCAAAAACCGTGTAAAAAAACTCTCCAAATTAGGTTTGGAGAAGATGTAAATTAAAGAAATTGGGCCACTACTAATCAGTGGGTGGTTGTTTTTTATTAGAAAAAATCTGTATTTATATTTCTACAATTAAAATAAATTTATTTAAATAAGGTTAAATAATATATTAGCAACACTGTGTTAAGTAACAAAGGCAGTGCATCGGTCATGTACATGGTTTTGTTTACATGGTATTCATTGAAGTGTAACACTTTTGATTCAATCAGTACCGAAAATACACAACTCCCACATGTTGTAGTTTATTTGAATTTATTGCCCTATAACCTCCTGGGTCCTGTAACCTACTACAGGTTGAGTACAACTGTCATTTCCATTAATTGCTCAAGTCTCGGCCTATCGGTGGTGTAGTCGCAAAATAAGCAGTGCCAGGACGCTCTAACATGGGTGACAAAAATCGTGCTGTTTTTAGGAAGTTTTCACAATTTTTAATTATATATTAGCTGCATGGCCCGGCGTTGCACGGGCAATCTTGAATAATGGGATATTCCCGGGCGGAGAGAAGTGAGCTCACGTGTGGCCTTGGGATATATCATTCATTTCATATGCCCGGCTCCATTTTTTTTTTCATCAAATATTGTCACTTACCTTCCCCAACAAATGTAAATATTCTTTCAAATCTAGTCTTTTTAGTACTAATTTTCATATGCCCACCTCCGGTTTATTTTTTTTACACATGTTGTCGCTAACGTAAACGTTACGTTTCCCCCAAAACGTAAAAAATCCTTTGAATCCTATATTGTTTAATTAAAATGTTTATATCCAACCTTTTAATTACCTTATAGTTAATAACCCAGCATTTCTCGGAATCCACATTTTTTCATATGCCTGCCGTTGTTTCTTTCTCTACAAATATTGTCACTAAGCTTCCCCAACAAACGTAAATCTGTTTTGAATCCTCTCTTGTTGGATTAAAACTTTCAGTTCTAGCCTTTTTACTACCTTAAAGCAGTTTGGTTTGAATGAAAACGCGAGAATTCTTATGCTTATAAATTATAATGAAAAAAAGGATGAAAATGAAGAAATATTTTCCCCTCAACAAACCTAAATGTTGCGAAACACCGCACGACAAAAAAAAGAAAGAAAAATGCCGGAGAACGATTTATTTTCAATTGTTAATAAATCCAAACACAGAAGATCGCTCAAGAGGAAATACCAACTTCCGTTAAATAAATAAAAAAAAATGCAACACCAGATGCGAAAACTAATAATAGGGGAAAAAAAAGAATCCTCCATGAATGAATTCACCATTCTGCCAATAGATGGCAGCACATCAATTCATTCATTTTGACGTTTTTAATTAATATCTTTTTAACTAATTGTAATTTCGGAATTTAAATGGCCGAAATGGGTTCCTTGGATTATCCCCCATCTTTTGGTACTTTCCGCGTGCTTCTCCGTTCAGCGGTTCGTGAGAAGATAGCCGGACATACATACATACATACGTTTGTGTACCTTCGAATTTTAATAGGATAGATTTTTCATATAAAAAACAGTGCTGGAACTGTGTTCCAGCTCCACTACACACCTGCAATCTATCCCACCATTAAAAATGCATCAAGAATGATTTCTGGTGTAGTTATTTAATTGGTGTCATAAATATCGGATATTTTAATGCTTTTGTTATGGTCACTGAGGAAATTTTGAGAGACAAGAAGCTTCTTTATCTCTTTTAGTGAACGTCATTGAAAGTGCATTAAAAAATTATAACTGTAATCATAATGCTTCCAAAATCTATATCAAAAGCTTTTGATATCTTTAAAAACAGGAGTGTATCAATATTACAGAACTTTCAACTGTTCCATGATTCGTTCTCAAATCCTCACCACACTATTGAAAGAGTTATAATGAATATATTAGATGATATATATTGCCCAATGGTTTGATTTCCTTTAAAAATGTATGAAAAATCGTTTTTCTATAAAAAAAATTAAAAAAGAAAACTGGTTATTTTGGGTGGTTATAACCGCCAGGTTAAACCGGAAGTGAAATAAACTGGTATAACCGAAAACAGGTTGTTTTTGCAATAACCTCCATCCCTACTGGAATGGCAAATACATATTCACATAGCTTTATTAGACATGACTTCTGATCAATATATGTACTTTGTAACTACAAAAAACTTTAGCCATTTCTCTTCCATACTCAATTTCATAGATGTTTCACAGTTTGTGTTGGTTTTATTTTTCTCTAAATATTCTTTCAGATATACAAACTGGTTCAATAAAATCTCTGTTTTTACCAATCTCACTCGGAGTTTAGGGAGAAAATGGGACAAATATTAATACGGGACTGAGTGGGGAAATACAGTGACAGTCCCGTATATATACGGGACGTATGACAACCTTATCCTGTACTCATTTAAATTGAAATTTTGTCCTTGAGGAGGTTGATTGTTTCTTGTATTAGACATTCAGTTATTTTTTTTTAAATTATGCATTTGTCCTCTCTTTTATACCAGCAAATTATCATTGAACTGGTTTTATAATGAAATGGCCATTAACTTGTATCTATGCATTATAACTAAACCTCAAGTCCATCATTCACTTCTACTCCATGCCACACAAATAGTGGCATGGAGTAGAATCCACATTCCATTTTTTTGGACCATCCACTTTGGCTGGCAGGGTGGCTTAAGGTCCGGGCAACTGCATGTGCTGCCATAGTGGGAATGTGAAAGGGGGAAAAAATGCTTTAATAAACATGAGAGCTCTGGAAAAAGGCAAATAATTTCCCTTTCATTTTGGTGCCCCCTTCTGATTGGTGTCATCCTGAATAATACCATTAGACCAGTGGCACCTGGGATTGTTCCAACTCTGCCAGTAACTTGCTGATGGCGAGAGAAATTTCTCTAAACTGAAACTTATTAAAACATATACTATCCATCATGTCCAAGGAGTGACTAATTGGCTTAGTAACAATGCCAATTGAATGGGACTGAAATTTAGGAGTTAATGCAAGATTTTGCAGATAAAAAGACAAGAAAATTGAAATTTTGAATGGAATTAATAATACTGTGCTAAAATAAAGTCATACATTTAAAAAATAAATTTGTAGAATATACATTATTTTAATTTCAAATAGACCATTATATAATCTTAAATACAGTCGAACCTCTATTTAACGAAGTCACTAAATCCCGAAAAAAAGTTCCCTATATGGAAAATTCGTTAAATAGAGGTTCATCTTTTAAAATACTTGAAACTACACAAAACAGATTTTAAATTCATAAACACTAAATATTATTAAAAAAAGTCATTAATCACACCTTTATTTTGTAAATTAATATCTATTTCTTTTATGTATCTTATCCATCAAAAAGAAATCTGCAAGGAATACAAGAATAAAACAAAACATTGTCCAGGAATAATACACTGTATTTTCAATTTTAAAAAATAATTTTATATTAAAATTAATGAATTTTAATGACATAATCGCATTTATTATAACAAGTAATTTTAAGCATACATTACCACATGCGTCCTTAAATTTAATCTATCCTATTAAAATTCGAAGGTAAACAAACGTATGTATGTATGTATGTCCGGCTATCTTCTCATGAACCTCTGAACGGAGAAGCACGCGGAAAGTACCAAAAGATGGGGAATAATCCAAGGAATCCATTTCGGCCATTTAAATTCCGAGATTACAATTAGTTAAAAAGATATTAATTAAAAACGTCAAAATGAATGAATTGACGTGTTGCCATCTATTGGCAGAATGGTGAATTCATTCACGACGGATTCTTTTTTTCCCCTCTATTATTAGTTTTTGCATCCGGTGTTGCATTTTAAAACCAGTTCAAGGTCATTGATCACCATAATATGTGTTAAAATAAATAATAAGTTTGAAATGTTCAGAAATATTTTGAGAAATAGGGAGAAAGAAAATATTGGATCACGAGAAAAAGTTTGTTAAATAAAGAATGCACTTCACTATTTGGAGGTCATTTTTACGAAGAAATTCGCAAAATGTTCTTGGTTCCAAGGAAAAGTTCGCAAATTAGAGGTTTATTAAATAAAGGTCCGACTGTATATCTGAAGTTTGAAAATTTTCTCCATATTAATATTAATTCATATATGCAGGTAAAACATGCATATTTATAAGTAAAAGTTTGTTTCATGTGTAAAATACAGACATTTTAGAATTTAAAAAATCATTGGTTGTGGCAGGGTGCCATATTGTTGCCTTGCCCAGTTGGTAAAGTTGCCTTGGGAAACTTCTGTAGGCATGTCCTTCATGACTACCCCATACCATGCAAATTCATCCATTAACAGACACTGATCCCTGACCCCTGCCTTATCTGATTTGCTTGGTGAATCACGCACTGCAAGTCCAAATGGAATGATAAATATTTGGACAGGTTGGATATCTAACCTTCTGTTCCAAACCACCCTAATTCTGCCTGGTTTTTCACATTGACAATCAGTTTCACATGGAGTGGTTGTGATTGACCAGCCTTATATATCTATCCTATTAAAATTCGAAGGTAAACAAACGTATGTATGTATGTATGTATGTCCTGCTATCTTCTCATGAACCGCTGAACGGAGAAGCACGCGGAAAGTACCAAAAGATGGAAAATAATCCAAGGAATCCATTTCGGCCATTTAAAATCCGAAATTACAATTAGTTAAAAATATATTAATTAAAACGTCAAAATGAATGAATTGACGTGCTGCCATCTATTGACAAAATGGTGAATTCATTCACGGCGGATTCTTTTTTCCCTATTATTAGTTTTCGCATCCAGTGTTGCATTTTTTAAATTTTTTTAACAGAATTTGGTATTTCCTTTTGAGCGACCTTCTGTGTTCTTCTGTGTTTGGATTTATTAGCAATTGAAAAAAAAATCGTTTTCCTGCATTTTTCTTTCTTTTTTTTTTGTCGTACGGTGTTTCGCAACATTTACGTTTGTTGGGGGAAAATATTTATTCATTTTTATCTGGTTTTTTTCATTATTATTTGTTTTATTTTTCTTTTGCAAAACAAATATCATGCTAATCTGTTTTAATTTATAAGCATAAGAATTCTCGCGTTTTCATTTAAACCAAACTGCTTTAAGGTAGTAAAAAGGCTAGAACTGAAAGTTTTAATCCAACAAGAGAGAATTCAAAACAGATTTACGTTTGTTGGGGAAGCTTAGTGACAATATTTGTAGGGAAAAAAACAGAGGCGGGCATATGAAAAAATGTGGATTCCGAGAAATGCTGGGTTATTAACTATAAGGTAATTAAAAGGTTGGATTTAAAAATTTTAACTAAACAATATAGGATTCAAAGGATTTTTTACGTTTTGGGGGGAACGTAACGTTTACGTTAGCGACGATGTGTGTAAAAAAATAAACCGGAGGCGGGCATATGCAAATTAGTAATAAAAAGACAAGATTTGGAAGAATATTTACATTTGTTGGGGAAAGTAAGTGATAATATTTGTTGAAAAAAAAACGGAGCCGGGCATATGAAAAAATATGGATCCCAATGCCTCACGTGATCTCATTTCTCTCCGCCTGGGAATATCCCATTATTCAAGATTGCCCGTGCAACGCCGGGCCATGCAGCTAGACCATTGTTAAACTTGGAATTGGAAAGAAAGAGAAAGCCAGAAGCTTGTAAACTGTGCTGTATGCATTAATATAAAAAATATATATATACAATTTTAACCGTATGTATTTCAATGTAGTTTTACGGTTCTAAACTTCTATACTACTGCACCAAACGGTACTGCATCAAAAAACTGCAAGATAAAGAGCTTTTCATGTCTGTGTCTTTCAAACAGAAAAAGCTGTAAAATTAAGCCAGTATTGTCTCTTCACTATTTGTTTTTATTTCCTTCGTGCTTGGGAGTCGCTTCAGCTATGTAACAACTTTTGAATCCTGATTGGATAGTTGAACTCAGTGGTGTACCAAAGGTAAAAAGTGCATGAGGCTGAGTATTATATTTTTATCCCCTTGCCATTTTTGGCTTTAAAAGGTAAAGTAAGCACACCAATATTTTATCTTAATGATGCTCCTTCCTACTGGTATGCGGGGCATATATACCCCCACAACCTTCCTTCCCCGATTTGACAATATTTTATAGTCTGTTTTCGTTGTATAATTTGTAACAAATGAAGTTCCTTTTAAAAATATCTAATTGCTTTAGATGGCTGCCAACAACATCATCACTTGTTTGTGGTCTTTAATGGAAAGTGGCACAGAGGAACTTAAATTGCTTCAAACTGTCACTCTTTTAATCACTACAAATTCAGTTGTGCAAGGAGAAACTCTGGCAAAGGTATATTTCTTTAAACTAATGTAAATGTTTAAATTATACTTTTAGAAATGTATATTGATAATAGAACATTCTACATATACTTTGAAACACTCTGAAATCGGTTAATTTTTAAGAACTGTGGATTTCATATTAAAAAATTGCTTCATTTATGCTCTTATAAAGTGATTATAATACAGCTTTGTTTTGAAATGTTTTAAATGCTATTTAACAATAAATCTATATAGTTGTTTTCAATTTAAGTTGTGTTTCTCGTATTAGTTGCTTATCGAATAATTATTTTAGAAAAATAATATTTATAAATCCTAATTGTATTCATATTCAATTTGCTCTAACCTTTGGCTTACTTTTAAGTCATAACATGACATCTGTTTTTTAGTTTGTAACTTTGTAGTTTAATTTTAATTTGGTTATTAATTTAGAGAAATGTAATATTTATAATTATTAATCAAAGACTAAAATTGAATAAAATGTGTTCTTTTGAAACCTATAAAATATATTACCATGTAGAAAAATGAAGGTACTTATTTTATAATGTATTAGTCTGTCCATAGTTTTAATTCATTAAGTCTTGATACTGTTTAGACTATCAACTTATCTGAATCTTCAGTTTTAATATTTCTCTTTTTTTCATTTTCTGATTACTTCTCCCTTCACTAAATTGTGTAGAAACTTGTAATTTGTATGGAAACCTGTGTGTTCATATTATTGTTTGCATTGAAGAATTTTTTTCTTTCTAGGCAATTGTATTATGTTTCAGACTTCACTTCACTAAAAATAGTACTACAAATAATACAGCATCTGCAACTGTGCGTCAGCTAGTTTCAGCAGTCTTTGAAAGAATTGTTGCTGAAGATTATTCATCACCAGACAGTAAGCAATATTAGCTGTGTTAAAATTTTCATGATATCTCATTGCTTATAAATCATATTCTAACAAGTAAATCTCTCTTAGAATCTACTGCACAGTCTAATCTTCAACTTGAGGAATTGAAAGGAGGCAGTCGCATTCCACCAAAGACTTTACCTAGCCATGCAGCAGATGGCTTTATGTTGTTTCAAGTATGATATTAAGATATTTATTTTTCATTGAGAGTATCTTGTAAGGAAAAGAATTTGCGTGAAATAATGTGAGGCATGTTAGTCTTTTAAAGAATTATCATTGCAATGAATATTCATTCAAAATTATTTACTTTTGAATTAAATTTGTGTGTTAAAATAATTTAGAATGTTCTCCTTTTTAAAGGATGTAAGTACTGTAGTAAGATATTAAGATGTTTTATCTCACTAGACTAAGTGTACCTGTAATTTATGCTATCAAACTTTAATCTGCAGCTATAGAATTATGCCCATTTATTGGAATACTTTTATTGATAGTCAGTAGAAAGATATGTTGAAACCCCCATACAGATTTACAAGCATTTGACAAACAAAACATTTTGGTGTTGATTTCGCGAAGCCAAATTGTGGTGAAGAAAACAAGTTGGTGCATTCATTAGAAATATAAAAATTGTTAATCCTCATCAGATAGTTATAAAATTAATTTTTCTTGTATATTCCCACCCAGGTTTTCAATAAATATATCTAACATTGAACTCTGTGAGTTTCTTATTGAAATATACTGAAAAAAATATCAAGTGCAAAGAATCTCCATTTATAAGCTAACTTTGCACCAAAATTTCAAAAAATTATAATTTATTATAAAATTGCTGTGTGATCCCAGTTTTGCTGCAAAACGTTTCTCTGACAATCACTCAACAAAGAAAAAATCAGAAAAGCTTTTCTTTTAGAGAAATACATGCAACCTATCTTGAAATTCTCCTGGAAGTTATGAAAATCGGTGAAAAGTAACCCCTTTTTTCGGTACTCATGTAAAGACAAAAAAATTTGTTAAAAATGTTTCACTCCATATGTTTGCAAGCAAATTTAAAACGTTTTTCTTTGATGTATGCTGCCTCTGACAGAAAAACAGGGTTGCCATAACTGTGGTTTTAGGGTTACTTTTAAATTTTAACTGATATATGACTTTAATTCTTAAGTAACACAGCCTATTGTAATAGAGTTAAAATTTAGTGTAAAAGCTATTTTATTTTAAAATATATTAATTAAAACAGCAAAAACTCATATATTAAATTAAGAAATGTCAAAAAGAGCATCATTTACTGGAAATCTCGTTTAAATCTAGAAAATAAACTTAAATGGAAAGTTTAAATCGCTACATTTTTTATGAAGGTTGCGAAGTGGATACCATGCTGCCATGTGGCAACAGAAAGTATTTTACAATGAAAAAGTCATTAAGTTTGTATGTAGCTTTATTTATGTTTGAATTTTTATTGTGGCTTTGTATATGTGTGGTTTGGGTATTTTCTGATTATTTCTTATTTTTCTTAGGATTTGGTACAGTTAGTAAATGCAGATCAACCATTTTGGTTAATAGGACTTACAGAAATGACCAGAACATTTGGTTTAGAATTATTAGAATCTATTCTATCATCATTTCCAGAAGTCTTCTTTAAGGTAACAATTTTATTTTTGGTTATGTTTTGTCTAAAATTCTTTTGAAATCAAACATTTCATGCAGTTGTTCAAATTGATTTATCTTTGAGAATTGTGTCTAATTTAATCTAACTTGATTTTATATTCTGTAAAAATAGCTTGATAAATTGACTATTAAATGACAGCCAAAATTTAATAAAAAATACTATTAACTGTATCACTTTTGGATGTTATAATGCAAATTTGAAAGCTTGAACTTGGATCGAATATAAAATTTTGAGTTGTCATTAAGTCGGGAGAAAATTTATTCTTTTACAAAAAATGTCATTAATGTGTATACAGTTCACAAGTTGATATTCTTTATTTGAATGAGAATATCAACATTAATTTTTACTATATATAATACAGTGAAACGTGTATAACAATACTGTCTATAATGATAAACCTGCCTATAACTATATTTTCTTTGGTCCTGGTAGAATTCTTATCTACTCGGTATATTCTGAAGCTCTCTACAATGATAATCACTTTTTAGATGCAACTGGCTATAATGATAATTTTACCTCTATAGATCCACGTAACACGTCCAAATTGTGTCAGGCAAATCATTAGCAACAAGATGCAGGAGAAATCGATTAGCAGCTGGAAGTGCAGTGATAGTATTAGTTGGACATTTTACATGTACTTAACTGCAGACCAAGAGCTTTGCTAATGTTCGACACATCTGCGATTTGAGAGGAAGTGCTAACAAAAGTGTCAGAAAAGCCATTAGCAATACTCTTGCTCTGCGGGAGGTACATGTATAGTGTCTAATTGTTATCATTGAACTTCAAGCTGCTTATCACTTCCCTGGTATCTTCTCTTTAGCCATTTGTCCAACACATCTGCAGTAGGCCTTAGAAAACTGGTACAATATAATACCATTTTTTACTTTCTCGTATACAAAGAGAAAGTATTGTAATTGTCAAAAAATTTGAATTTGAGATTTTGATGAATCTCCATGTTTTAGACCTCACCGAGTACGGAAAACATAATTTTGGAGTTATGTCTCTGTCTGTGAACACGATAACTCAAAAACGGTTAGAGCTCGAGGCATGAAATTTGGTATATGATCTTTACACATAATTTGTTGGTTTCTCTCAAATTTTGGACAAAATCCGTTTACGGGAAATCTGTCCATGTTCATGTGAGCATGATAACTCAAAACCTTAAATAACTAGATGGATAAAATTTGGTACACAGTTACATCTTCAGGAATGTTGGTCCATATCAAATTTTGGACCAAATCCGTCAAAGGGTTGACTGGCTGTCGGTCTGTATAATCGCATACTTGTGAACATGATAACTCCTAAACCGTATGACTTAGATAAATAAAAATTGGTGTGAGGTCTGCCAACACTGATTGTAGATCTGTGCCCAATTTTCATTTCAATCGTTTAGAAAAAAAGGTGTTCAAATTGCATATTCAATTTTCTTTCTCTTATGCAAGGCCATTTTGCATATTGGCAAGTACCTGCTTTTCGCCATGGCACATGCCAAAGGAAACTTCTGGGTATGCCATTTTGCTTATTTTTTCTCTACCTGTGTTAGGAATGCTTGGTGCTTTTTACTGCCGTTTGCCTTATTTTTTCCTCCACGTGTTATTTGTCCTTGAAAAATGACACCACATGGTCCAGAATGTTGATAGCAGCAGAATCGGGGTAAAGGGCTAGAAACCAGAGCTTGTTGTAACAGGGGGACCTGGGGGAGGATGGACTAGTGATTGGAATAGACGCAGATACAAATGTTCGTTGCCTCTATTTTCACGTGCTATCAAACTTACTCATTTACTATTAGAACATCTGAACTTCATAGATGGGCTTAAACATAAGTGTATGCAAGTATCATTTGCTTCAACAATTAAGCAAACAAAATTAACAGATTATTTTCAACAATATTATTATGAAAAAAATTCTGCTTACATCTCCATTTTATGCATACTTTTATTGTTATTATTTTTTAAATTCTCTTTTTGAAGTTCTTAAAAAGTGACTAAATAATTTAAAGTTTATAAAGTACAATTTTATATTGGCGAGTATTGTAAGATGAATCAATAAGCACAATGAAATTAGTTATTATATTAGTAAATGCACAAGTACATAAATATTGACTGCGAAAATGTTCAACCTGTCTATAACAATACTTTTTCTAGGTTCCTACAATATCGTTGTAGACAGGTTTTACTGTAATGTGTTTTATTGTTTTTCTGCACTTGAGTGTACTTTAAAAACTTTGTGGTGGATTAAGCTTTAATGGCCAGATAAATAACTATCATTGAATAAATTTTATGCTTAATTTTTCAAATTTTTGAGTTTTACATATTTGTTATTCATTTTATTTCCATTTGCAATTCCTCTCTCACTACTAATAATGTTAACATTAGTATGAGCTAGACATTTTTTTTTTTTACTTATACTGTTTTGCATTGAATTTTATAATCCTTATATAAAAGTTCTGACCATATGTAACTCTTAAATCTAGGCTGTTGTTTCATTGTTTTAAATTTCTAGTTATATCTATTTTATAGTTGTATACTTTTGATGCTATTTTGATTCTGCTTATTTTTTTGTTACAGTATGCTGAATTCAATTTTTTATTGAAAGAAAGGGTGTGTCCACTTATTATAAAACTGTTTTCTCCAAATATTAAATATCGCCAAGGTGGACAAAATGCTGGACCAGCAACTGCTGCATCTGATAAACCATACTTTCCTATTTCTATGCGACTACTTCGTATTGTTTCTGTTTTAATTCAGAGATATTACAAGATGTTGGTAAGCAAAACAGATCTTTTAAATAATTTCTGGTGTTTTAAAGAAAATTCATGTTAAACTAAAAATGATGCCAGGAAAATATATATTTATATTTTTTTTTATATTTCACTAATAACACACTGGAATTATGTAAGTTTCAGTTTATATTTAAAAAATAAGAATTATTACATGAATTATTTATTAGAAGGGATGTTTGTGTAAAAAAGTATTTCTATAGTCAAAAGAAGGATTTTTTTTCACATGTAACTGAATATACATTTACATACTGATATTTTACATGTTTTATTCCATGAATTGAGTTTGCTCATTATAAAAATTGTATTTGGTCATTGAATATTACAATTAAGTAAAGTTATTTTCTATTTTTAAAACGAAACAAATGGTTTTCCTAACAGTTTAGTTATCTCTACATGAAGGAATTATTAAATTATTTCATTTAAAGTTACCTTAGCCAATATCTGCAAATGCTAATTTTTTTATGTTAATAGTAGTTGAATTAAGTATAAAAATCATATAAATCTAATTTTTTTTAATATTGATGAATCTATATAGTTATTTTGAAAATGCAAATAACTGTTAAAAAAAGATTCAAATCTTTATATTTTACTGAGGACTAGATATAAGATACAAAATGCAACTTTTTAATTTAAAATTTTTTTATCATTTTAACTTGAAAAAAAAATTACTTTTAATTTTAAATTGAAGTTAATAAAATTGTGTGTTTGTCAAAAGTTGCTTTCAGTAGTCAATTGTATCTTGATTTTTATAACATGCCCAAAGCCCTTTGGAAAAAATTTATAACTTGGATCAGTTTATCTATTGATAAAAATTAACAAATAAATGAATTCTATAAAATGCCATGCAAATGCTTAAATCTTGTTCTGTTATGATTATTTTATGAACAAATATTTTTTAGAAATGGAACATTTTACAAAATAAATTAAAAGGATTGCTTTTTTTTAAAAAATGATTACTGAATAACAGAAAAATATTTAAATGTTTAATTATTCTTTCATTAAATAATAATTGTTCCTCACAATTGAAATAGCAGTTTTTTTTTTATGATTATTCTAATTTAAAAGTATAAAACATGGCAATTACCCCAATACATATGTGCGGGAATTTCAAGTGTTACCCTGATTTTGATGTTTAGTATAATGAATTTTGATGCTACATATTCTTTGTAACATTATGCTGAGTTCGATTTTATTATTATTATTGAAATACAGGACTCTTATGGGATTTAACAGAATTTTTAATACAGAACTGTGAAACTAATCCACAGTTATTTTTGTGAGTTATTTAAATTAATCGATGTTAATAAGAAAACCATTTAGTACTTTATTGTTTTGGATAATTTTTATTTGCATTTCTTATGGTGTAAACAAATTTTGAATAAGGAAAGTTGATAGGTTTAAAAATGTAATTAAACGGAAAATCTCCTGTTATTGTGAAAGTTGAGTTATATACAGTAATAAATCTTCCACAGGAATAATGACAGTAGACGAAACTATTTGTTCCTTACTGAACTTTATGAATACAGTTTTGGATCGTGAGTGTAGTTTGTTCTCTCTTCAGTTCAAACCCAGTCAGATATTTTAAATATTTCATTATTAGAATGCAGATAAATTTAATTTTTGTTGTAACATCAAAAGAACTAAATAAATTAATAAAAAATCTTATTCATTGACCTCCGCCCCCAAAAAATCCTACACTTGGTGTACTGTATTGCCAAATGTGGCTCTTGAGGCATAAAATATAACCAACCTCTGTTCAAACAAACAAAAGTAGTTTTTTTCTATGAATGATTTATATTTCTGATATGCTAATTTATTACAGGCAAGTGTTTTATAATTGTATTGTTTTTTGTAAGTAGTTTGTGTAAAAATTATATTTTACCTCTTTGATAATATATACATTGAAGTGCTGAAAGTCGAGGAATACCTCTTAAATATTTTATGGCATCTCCTTGAACTTAGGAAAGGCTAGCTTATAGACATTAGGGTGTATTACGAAAAACGTGTTTTTTTTTTGTTTTTTTTTTGAAATTCAAAATTGTAAGTCGATAAAAAGTTGTTGCTATGGTCATATATTTACCAAAAAAAGTTTTAGCCAAGTTGAAAAATATTTAGGTCTCCCGGAATGGTTTCAAAGTTTTAAATTTTTTTGTCAAAAACGTAGATTTTCAATTTTTTTAAAAATCTGAAAACAAAAATTTGCTTTCTATTTAAGTATCAAAATGTGAAGTTTATTAGCATGTTAATTAACAGTAAAAAGTATTATATCTGTCTTGTAAAATTTAAGTCTCCTGGAATCTATATGAAAATCTTAATTTTTCTGCCAAATATGCATATTTTTCAATTTTCAACCCATCCTTTACTTTAATAACAATTCTTTTATTTATAGTCTATACAGTAGTACAGCTTTTTTAAGTAGTGAAAATATCATTTGGTGAAATTGCAAATACAGGTAAACCTCGGTTAACTGAACTCGGGTTATCTGAAAAGCCTCGGAAATCACAAATCCAGAAAGCATGTACTGTACTAAACGGAAATAATCGTGAAGGTGAAACTTTTTTGGAATGATATCCCCACTTTCTTTCTTTTAAGCCTTCCCAAGAAGGCCAGTGATTAATTTTAGAATGTTAAAATTAATATTAATGGGTATTAACAATATTTATTACGAGATTGTTTACCTATGCCTATTAGGAGCATTGTTCCAGAACTTGCTGGTGCAAATATTGCTCCCGACGGAGGGTTAACTTTGATAAAGAACATTATTGTATCCTACAAAATGAGTTTTGAATTTATCTTACACTTAAAACATTTCAGAATTACATACTATAATTAGATACATGATAGTAATAGACGTTCATGGCTTAACCGAAAACATCGTTATCCAAAATGGCTCCCCCTTCTTTAGTTCGGTTAACCGGGGTTGTACTGTAACTATACTCAGGTGTAAAGTCATGTCACTTCAGCTAGAGAATGGGACTGTAGAGCCATTTCTAGTAGAGCAGGAGCTCAACTAGCAAGTGTCTTTTTCAGGGTTTAAATGTTGTGAGCCAGAAAATCAGCAGCAGTAATATATAATCGATGGTTTTTCGTGAAAGGGTGAAACACCGTCCAGATTCAACTCACACCTCGTAAGAAATTGCACTTTATTTTGATGCTTGAAAATATGAAACAATAAGTAGAGAAATTGTAAGTGGTAAATCTGACAGGACAATTGTATAAAAAGAACGCATGTCTTTAGTTGAAGAGCCAGATCAACATATTTTTGGCACGTAACCCCAGATAGTGGCCTGGAGAAAGATATAGTATCATCAATATTAAGATTTATGGAAGAAAACTGCATAGATGAGAAAAGTATTAAAGCTTTTAGTTGTGATGGTACTGCAACAAATATGGGGCCTCCAATGGATCAGTTGAATTGTTCAAAAATGCTTTAAAACATCTATTAGAAGTAGTGGTTTGTTTATTTCATTTATTTTTAGAAGATGATCTTAAGATTCAATCAAATCTACAGAGAAATGCTTTTATGGTACTCTATGTAGGCTACTCTTATGTACTTTATCAAAGTTAACCCTCCGTCAGGAGCAATATTCTCACCGGCTAGTTCTGGCGCAAAGCTTCTAATTGGCATAGGTAAACAATCTCGTAATGAATATTGTTAATGCCCATTAATTTTAACACTCTGAAATTAACCATTGACTTTCTTGGGAAGGCTTAAAAGAAAGAAAGTGGGGATATTGTCACGAAAAAGTCTTGCCTTCTCAATTATTTCCATGTAGTGCAGTATGTGTTTTCAGGATTTGCGATTTTCAAGGCATTTCATATAACCCAGGTTTGGTTAACTCGAGTTTGGTTAACCGGGGTTTTACCTGTATTTTCTATTTTACCAAATGATATTTTTGCTATATCAAAAAGCTGTACTGCTGTAAAGACTATAAATAAAAGAATTGTTATTAGTCTAAAGGATGGGTTGAAAATTGAAAAGTATGCGTATTTGGCAGAAAAATTAAGATTTTCATGTAGATTCCAGAACACCTAAATTTTACATGATGGATATAATATTTTTTTACTGTTAATTAACATGCTAAATTTCGCATTTAAAAAAAATTGAAAATATACATTTTTGACAAAAAAATTTCAATTTTCTGGCCCATTCCGAGAGACCTAAATATTTTTCAATTTGGCTAAAACTTTTTTTGGTAAATATGTAACCATAGTGACAACTTTTTATCGACTTACAATTTTGAATTTCAAAAAATCGTTTTTCGTGATACACCCTAATGGACATGCATGGATTCAACTATTTGCCAGAAGTCATTATAGAGATGTTCAATAGTAACCCATAATTCTAAGATTGTGATAGATGATGGATCTTGTACCTAAGTGACTTTTTCATTCAAATCCCAGATATACTCCAATGGATTCATGTTTAGCAATCTAGGAGTCTAAATCATGTGCTAGAATTGTTTAAAAGGCTTCTCAAATCATTTGTGAAAAATAGGGGCCTCGTGACTTGGAGTATTATAATCCTGGCACATTCAATTGTCATGCAATCAATTGAAGATTGTGAAGCAGTGCTTCTGTGAGCAATTTGTTTTCTCGGGCATATTCTAGTTGTGTGTTCCAATTTCTTTTCTTGTGAAAATTTTCAGAAGCACAATTAGGTTTTTTTTTTACTTGGCAGATGTGGTTTGGTTTTCCTACCAAGCATAGGTGTGATGTAAAAAAATGTATTTAAAGTAAGTGAGTGATTCGTGCTTCATCTCGGGAGCTGTTCATTTTGCTATTGGTTTGTTGAGTTCTATGTCATTATGTAATATCCTTTCTCGCTCACACTAATCATGTGACTTTTCCAAGCAGCAATGTATTCCTGGCTTTCTTGCCGATACTGGGTGCAATGTTTAAAAAAAAAAAAATGTGTGTGTAAAGTGAGTAAGTGATTTATACTTCACCTCATAATACTTTCTGTTAAAGTTCATACTTGTCATATTTTCTCGTTGACACTGTTCATGCAACTATTTGGAACGGGATGGAATCCATGAAAGAAAAAGGCACTTCCCAAACCATTATGTTATTATTGCTGCTTTCACAATGTTTTCTTGACAGATTTGACCTATAACCTTATTGGAATTGTGCCTGACACAATTTCGACCATCCGCTTATAGTAGCTGTAAATATAACTTATCAGTCCGTGCTACCTTTTTTCAGTCATGTACTGACAGTGATGATATCCTATGAGTAAAGGGGTCAGTCTCACAAAAAGGTACTTTTTACAGTCCCGGTGTGATAAAAGTTGGAAAGTGCAACAAATGTCCTAATATTTTTGTTTTTATGTATGATTTAAGTTTTAAGAAAGCTATTCAATATGTTTCTACTAAAATAATTTTACTTATATAACTCTCATTTTTCAATGAATATAAGACAAAAGTCCCCTCCGTGTACATCCCTACATATGAAATTCAAAATAATATTTACTGAAACTCAAGCAATTTTTTAAAAAATTGTATTTTTTTTTCCAGTATAAACTAGTTTAAACTCTCTAGTTAAAGTCTAACCTAACATTTTTTTAAAAATTATTTTTACTTAGTAATTAATTTTTACACTTTGTCCAGAGTCAAATACGTCTCCCTCCGTGGACAAAGAAAATAACTTAAAAAAATATCATAAATGGCTACTCATGTCAAGTCGTCATGAAAGAGTTTATAAGAGAGGCAGACAATTTGTTCTTTAAGGAAAAATTATCGTTCTATTGCGAATTTATTGAACATATTCCAATTTATTAGTTCCATTTAGAGCTTGGTAATGTTTTCAGCGTCCACTCCGTAGACATCATAAATAAGCTAAGGAAAATCTAATTTATAATTAAACTACAAAATTTTGATATGTTTAGAATCGAATTTAATAAAAATAAGTGTACTACTTTAGCCACGTAAAAACAAGGCACTTAAAAATTCAAAACTTAGTTTTTGTTTCCTCTGTGGACACAACATCTCTACAGAGAGGATGGCATTGTCAGTGAAAGAGGCAAAATCTCAAAAATCATGATACAATTAGATAAATTAAAATAATATCAATTAAAAGTTCTTTGGTAGATATTTTTTATGAAATTTACTGATTTTCTTTTGTATTTTTTTAAAAATTTAAATTGAAATTATATTCCCGAAAAGAATTAATGTAAACAATTGAAATATATTATTTATAATATTAAAACTTCGATAATGTATAGAAACATTTTAATAGCTAAATTTATTTTTAGAAAAAATGGCATTATCAAAAAATAAAAAGACAAATCAGTCAGATGCTCTAATTCAGAAGAGAAGAGAGTAGAAAAAACTTAGTATATACAAGACTTACTAGATTGTTTATTAATAATTAAATATATGATATTCCTTAATCTAGTATATAATTGATTACTTTCCTGCAAAATGTTGACTTTCATTTATTTGAAATTATTTGTAAATATTATTTAATTAATGCACAGTCAGTGCTATTATTTAAAAAGTGCTGTTTATTTTAAAATGTTAAGTTTTCTTTCACTGGTTTTTAATAAATAATTTTATTGTTTAATTATAAGAAATAAACCTGTGCCAAATCTGCCCAATAATTAGTCAAATATGCTTTTGTTTGAATTGTAAAAGTTCCGTTGACTGTCATGTCTCCTTCGTAGACAGGTCAAAAATTTAAATAAAAATAATAATAATAAAAAAAAAAATCATGAGAATGACCCAAAGGCACTTTATTCAGTTTTCTGCTGTCATTTCCCATCTGCTGCTTGGGTATCAGAGACATGTTTCTAGTCCAATTGCTCACTGAATTGTGTGTTCATGAAGTGTCATTTGTCTGTTTATACGGATGCTTCTGCCTAGACTTCACTGGTCTTGATCATCCAGCAGATGTGGACAGTTACTGCGTTGTTCCTTGTGAAAAGTAATTCATTTATTGAGGTAATTCTTTGTACACCTATAATATTATGGAGAAGGAAATCTGAAAAATTGAAACAGTTTCTGAAATGCAATATCCATGTTTGGAACTCTTTAAGAATAATTCCACTTTCAAACTTGATTAATTGTCATGTTATTCTATGTTTTATGTGACATTCAATTGTCTAACAGACAAAACTGACTACTATCTGACTCTTTATGCTCTTTTAATGCAATGGGTGCACCACTTGTAAATTTTTATACTGCTGTACTATGACTTTCAGCACTTTAGTGTAACTAACTACAATTTATAATGTGCATAGCATAAAATATACTTTTGCTAAGCAATTAATAATTATTTCCTTTTTAAAAGGTGACAGAATGTGAAATATTTTTATCACTGGTAGTGAAATTTCTAGATGTCGACAAACCTCCTTGGCAGCGTGCTTTGGCTTTAGAAGTATTGCATAAGATGTGCATTCAACCGGAACTGTTGAAGTAAATATTTTAATGGACACTTTTTTGTTGTCATATTTGTTTTGTGACTCTGCTTGTTAATTCATATACCATGTTGCTTGCATTTTCTTTCTTTATTCTCAATCAGTTAATACTGATTGTTTTTCCTTTTATTTATGGTGTGTTGATTTTTTTTCAGAAAGTTCCCAGTATTTTAAATTGCTCAAAGTATTAAAAAAATATTTCTTGATGTTTCTTTTCTTGAATAATTAAAGCAATGTCTTCTGATTTTTTATGTAAAGTAAGTGTAAATTGTAATTAAAAATTAACCCCTTCGGGACTGTTGGCATTAGAATTAAATTCTTCTGAACTTCAAGATTAACAGGCTGATGGCATCTTGCACAGTGGGAAATGTAAATAAACTGTTGTCAACAATATGACGCTTCTATGATGTCATCAAATGAGCAGCCAATTAGATTTTTCATTGTAGTTTCCGGTGTGCGGAATGGTATCAGTCGTATGCAAATCGTCCAGGAGGGCATATATAAAAATGATATTGATATCATCTTTTGTATTCTTCTTGCAGTAAGACTGTGAAAGTCACAGTTTGTTTAAACTGTTTATTTTCATCTGTAAATAGCCATCAATAAAATGTGTCTGTCTTCATAATGCTTGCTGCCTTTTAAAGTCTTTCACACCAATGCTATTAGACACTGACGCATAATGGCCGCTCTGCTAAGCCTAAACTGTCACTGACGTTCAAAGGCCATCAAGGATGAGCGACACATATATGCGTTTGCATTGGATTCCCCTCGGGGCCGAATGCCGCATCCCTGCGTTACGCCGAAACTTATTCTGTAGGACGAGCGACGCACATATGCGTCAGGCTTTTGGAACAAAATGTTTTCTATTAGATGACATTACTAATCCATGTTTCTTTCAAAAGATTGGTCCCGTACATTAGTATTTCTCTCTCCGAGGTCAGATTGCAGCCGGTCACATGTCTGTGAATCATTGGATTAGAATTATTGAATTTTTGCGAGTATAAACAGAAACACGTTCTTGCAAGTATAAAGAGAAGCATGTGCTAAAGAGCTCTTTAACTCATTTTGAAGTGGTGGTTGGTTTATAATTTCTCCTCTCGCTTGGGTTGAGATTTTATGGGAAATATCCTGTCAAGGTTTTTTATCCCTCTCAGTTTTATTTGTGCAGTCACGACTAAAAGAACCTGTTATCTTTCCGAGGAGGAAATATACAAATTTTTAAATGACCCATCTATGGATTTTTTCAATGATAATGACAAACCAATAAATTACTAGAGTTCTTCAGATAGTTTTGAATCTTCAGATTCTGAATTAGAAGAGGATAGTACAAACATATTGGTTCCAATTCTGTCATGTCAGTGGAGTAATAAAATAGAAGATTTTTCATAAGGCTTTAAAGTGTTAATTATTACAATTTTCATGAAGTATTTTATAATATTAAATGTAAATATTTATTTTTGCCTATGTTTTCATATTTTGCATCAATAATCTAGTGTTTATTTAGATGCTTTAAATTATAGTGAAATGCACTATATTTTTATTATTAAAAATCAAGTATTTTAATTAAAAATTGTTTATTATGATTTAGAATATCTCTTTTATCACATATTTAAAAATTGTTTTATTTCTATGTAAAGGGCATGTTTTTTTCCAATAAAGGGTTTCTATGTTTTATGCATTATTATATAATACATACTTTTTACGAAATTTAATGTGGGTTGGGCTTAGCGGGAGAAAATGCTTCAGCCTGTAGGAACAGTCGGTGCTTGCCGGGTCCCATTCTGTAGGAGCACTCAATTCCTCAGGCTACTCTCCTGAAGGGGTTAACATTGGAATATTTCTTTTATATGATGAAAGTTTTGTAATTGATTTTAAAAATAAGATAGAAACTGCTTAGTTTGTCATGAAAATGCTCCACTAGATCTCCATTATTGCACAATTCAAAAGTTGATTTTAAAATTCTGGGATATATTTCATATTTTTAAATTTATTCACTTATAGAAGGTTGATCATTTCCTTACAATGGTAAGATATATGGATAGGTTTTAAAATATAAACTGGAAATAAAATTTTGCTGTAATAATATTTTTTCACCAATGGGTGTAATTTTTGTACTAAATACTTTAGAATAATATCAAATTACGTTATCTTCAATAAAGTTATTTCTATAAAAACACTGTATATTAGGGTGGATCGCTATTCTATGGAGAAAAAATGTTATTATTAATCAAAACCTACCTATGCGGAAAAGATGTTCTATGGTATGGAGATTAAGAGAAAAATAAAAGAATTTAAATTCTAAATTTAATACTACTGAAAGGGGGTTGAATTTTCAAAAAAAAAAAAAAAAAAGGAAAATACTTAATTTTGATTATTGATTATACAATTTTTGCGTGCTTTCAGAATTCTTCGAAGTGCTAATTCCCTTATGTGATTTCTGTCATCAGCTAGCATTGATATCAGCATATTTTCTGGATGGCCAAGAAATCAGTTTCTTTTAATAACAGGGTCTATGACAAAAATTCAAATCATTCGAGAAATAACATGATAGAACGATTGATTGATGCAAATGCTGTGCCTCATAGATTAACTATGGTTTCGTTTTGATCTTGAACCACATAGACTTTTGCGATTAATGTCCTTAATGTCAATAAAGCCTCGGATGAATTTTCGTGAGCTACATTGAACCTGAGAATTCTGTTCGCGATTCTAAGCCACCTTGAGTGGCAAACTTTTCCAGGATTTATCTTCGACAGACTTTCTCTGCAATGTCAGCAGTTTATGACTTCACAAATTTCTATGAAGTACAGTTGATCAGTACTTAAGTCTTTCTTGTTAGTCACTTCACATAGCGTGTTTTCTATTGGCGTGGATGAAACTACAGATAGCTTCTCGCATCCGGCCAATGATTTTCTTATTTCGCCAGTTAGGCTTCTGGGCCCATTTGTGGTTCTATCCATGTGCGCGAAAAGATGACGTAGTGGAAGCTCGTTGGTGTGTAACTGGCACACAAACCATTGTAGTGGACGATTCAGGATCAGTTCCATGTTACGTATAATACCTCCTTTGACACCTGTGTTGACAGATGTTCTGTCGCAACCAACTTTGTTACATCTATGTCATTGTCAACGCATGACAAAAAAACTATATATGTTATTTCCAATAATTTGCACTCTCCCAAAATTTACAGACCCATGGCCGATGTACTCAGAGCCAGGTTCTCTTACCAAGTTTATGTGTTCTTCTATTATGACTTTTCTTCTGTTGTCTTCCATTGATAGAGTCCTTTCTTTTCGCCCATCGAAGTATAAACCAAACTGGTCATGGTCATAATCTTTTATGACCTGAGACAATAGAGTGGTTCTTGCTTTTGTTCTCCCACGCCGAGTTTTATTTCTGTCAACAAAGTTCAAAACATTGCTTTCTTAGATAATGTCCACATCTTGAAGCACAGCTGACACGATGGCAGTGCCTGCTCGGTCGGAAATACCAAATTGGTCCAATGTTCTAACTGCAGCTAAAACTTTTGTCACTACAGGTGTGACTGTGGGGAAGATTCCATGAAGTACCACTTCCGACTTATGGAGGGGTGGGAGGATAAAGCAGGAGACAGAAAAAAGATGGGATTGCCTACTGCTCTAGTTGTTTAACCGGACTGATTTGACGGTGTGGGGAGGGTGAGCTGAGTCATAAAATATTGCAATGTACATTATACTACTCATTAATCATCACCTTTGGTTATTTATATCGAAAAAAAAAACAATTATTTCGAATCTAAAATCGTATAATCAAGAATCAAAATATTTTTTTTTAATTCAACCCCCTTTCGGTAGTATTAAATTTAGAATTTAAATTTTTTTATTATTTTTCTCTTAATCTCCATAACATAGAACATCTTTTCCGCATAGGTAGGTTTTGAAATTCTGAAAAAAAAGAAAATCGATCCACCCTACTGTATATGTGATTCTTTATTATTTTTTATTTTGTTTTATTTCAGAAGTAATAAAAAAACTTCTCAGGCTTAATTATTTTTGCAGTTAATGACTTATAGATTAGCCATAGTATTTCTGTAAAACATAAATTATGAACTGGAATATATTTAGTGAATTATGAATATATGATATCCCTACTGAAGTTATACAACTTCGGTAGAGATGGTAGTTAAGTGTTATAAAATTGTCAGAGTCTTTGTGGATGTTCTAAATAATAATACCGAATTCCTCTTTTGAGAGTAACTTTAATAGGTTTAGAACATCAGAATGATGTATAAAAAGTAAATACATTTCTTTATTGATTTATTTTATTATTGTTTTATGCTGTATTTTAATTGTATCAAGGCTTATTATTTATTTATACTTGCAGTGTTCTTGATAGAATAGATTTTATTCCTGATTAATTAATTTTTTGACATCTTTGAATTTAAATTTCAGATAAAAGCAAATGAAAAAAGTTGAAAATTGTGAAATTTTGTATTCAGTCCTAAGAGAATGAAGCTGTCCTTTCTTGTTTTATATTTGTCACATTTGATTAGAGTAGATGTGTTGTTGACAAATTTTATAGTTTCTGTGTAAATAAGGAGTCAAATAAAGTCTTTGCTTATGAAATCATGTTGAAGATGCTGGGTATTTCATTACTTATTATATCTTAAAGCTACAGGAAGAAATTTTTATATTGGAATGGGTTTACATTGAGTTTTAACAATTACCTTTTCCTTGTATAATATTTTACTTCCCTATTAACTATTATTGAATTTGATATATATCAGTTGAATGAAGCAGTTTCGTATTTTGTGCGTCTAAGCATTATCATGAACATGATAGACCACTATAACAACTTTTTTCATATTTGCACTAAGTATTTTAACTATAAAATGCTGAAAAGGAGTTGAAAGTTATTAAATTTTTGGCGTCTTGTTTTTTTTTCAGTTATTCTTATAAGTACTTGCAATTAAATTATATTTTTTAAATAATTTCTTTCCCTTTAATGTTTTACTGACAACTTTTTTTTTAGGTCATTCTGCCAATCTTATGATATGAAGCCACATAGCACTAAAATATTCAAAGATATTGTGAATGCTCTTGGGTCCTATGTGCAGTCAATGTTTGTTGTTTCAAACACAAACAACCCTGTTCTCTCTACAAGTTTGTCTAGTGGCTGTGGTGCACCACCTGCAGCTGCAGTGCAGGGTCAGCCTCCAGCTTTACTGGCTGGGATGCCAGTTGGACCTGGCATTACTCCACAAGCTGGATTCTTATATCGAGGCATTTGGCTGTCTATCACCCCTATTCCAGCTGGAACTTGCAGGCCAGTATTGTAAGTCATTCGAAGTATCATTTATGCATTTCATAAAATTTAAATTTTAAAAAATGTTATGACTATGAAGCAAAACTATATAATCACTAAAGTGCAACTTCTGCAGATGTTCTGCTGACTCATTGAGTGACAGGGTTTCATTTACAAACTAAATTTCACTAAAAAATTTGGTCACTTTTATGATCAAACATCAAGTTAACAACAAATGTGTGTTTATTCTTAACAGACAGTGAAGCATACTTATATTTTAAAGGTATGTAAAATATTTATGTTTTAGAAAGATGTTTATAGTGCCAAGTTCAATGAAGTATTTTTGAAGAATTTTCAACAGATGTAAATAAAAAGAAATACAAAATGTAAAACAGTAAATAATTAATGTTTTCATTATATAGTTGGGATGATAAAAATATGTAGACATTCACATCAAGAGTTCATATTCATGATGCTATATCTTTAGAATAATTAACACTATTAGGCCTTGAATAGAGTATGATTCAGCTAATCGAATAGCTTCCAGAATACTAAATGGAAGAAGTTATCATAACAACACATTGTCTTAACATTCTCAATAAATTCTTTATTTTTAAATGATATAGACAAATAAAAAGTCATATAACAGTTTTTAAGTCCTCAATTTTCATTTTATGACTTAAATAGAAAAATGTATAAACATGGCTAAGATTGATTTCAGTTTATGAGCCTTTTTATAGAATATATCAAAACATATTTTTATAAAAAATGACGAAAAATACATATATCTCTGTGAAATAGTTTTCATTTCAAATATTTAATAGTTCAAATAATGAATAAGATGACTGTACACTCCTGTTAGAGATTCAGCTCACTGCAAAATTCATTAGTGTAGATTAAAAAAAAAAACTTAAAAGAGTTGTTAAGAAAGATTTTTAAATAGTTAAATTTATAAATCGTAGTTTTATAATTAGTTAAAGCTTGAAAAAGAAACTTTTTATATAAATGTGACTTATAAAATTTGAATAACTGCTTTAATTAAAAATTGATTTGATGTTTAAAAATTATGATAATGATCTCCAAAAAATTTTGTTTGGAATGTTTCTGTTAATTTTACTAGTTTTTCTGTTAATTTTAGAGATGATCTTGTGCCCTAATTTTAGATTAAAATTTGATCTAAAACAAGGACACAAGATCAAATCTATATCATTTTAACAAATACTTTTATTGCATTTTCTTTAGTTTAGAGTTATTAGACAGGCTAGAGGCACCAGGTGTTCCTGATGGTTATGGGATTTCTGTGGCATATTCTTGTCTTCTTGATGTCATAAACAGTATTGGTTCAATAATATGCTATCCTAAAAAGACTGAATCCTTATTGACTAATGCTAACGACATTCTTCCTCAAAGCAGTGAAGAGACTGTTTCAACAAATATAAAAACACCAGTAGTTACAGAACAAAAATCTGAAACTTCTGCATGTGATAAACTATGTGATAATGACTGTCCAACAGAGCTTTCGGAACAAATTATAAATTCAACATGGTGTGGACTTCTGGCAGCATTTACACTGTTGATTGAAGCTAGGTAATTACTTTTATTACGAATTTTGGTAGGTATTAACTTGAGTTATCATTAACTTGTAAAGCATTTAATTGCCAAAGAAGTTGATATAATTTATTAATACTGGTAATTAAGTTATTCTGTTGTTAACAATGTCTTTTTTGGTAATTTTTATATAGTATTTTAGGTTATTTGTTGAACACAACAAAAATGCTATTATTACTTGAATTTATAATATATCACTTAAAAAATGTAATGTATAATTGAAATTTGCTTGACATTATTGGAAATTTAATGAAAAAGTATCATAAAAATTTAATATGACATTAATAATGCATTTTTATAAATTGAAGGTTTTTCTGTGGCCTTTCGTTTTAATACAAGATTAACAGTGAATATATTATACAGCTCTTATCATTCATATATTACTATTGAAACTAATTTTGTGGCAAATAAATTGGTATTATCAGTAGTTTAAATATAATAAAGATTTTCAATTTTAAGAAAACCCTGGTAAACAAATTATTTGCAGATTTTGTTTTTTGTTTTAATGCCTATAATTCATGGTTAATTGCATATAAATATATTTTTTATTACAGTACTGATGAAACAGCTACTGAAAATATCCTTAAAGCTATGCAGATATACAGCAGCTTATGTGGCACCTTGAATATGACAATACCTCGAGATGCATTCATCACTGCAATGTGTAAAGCTTCACTTCCCCCACATTATACGTTAACTGTTCTTAACACCAATTTGCTCAAATCCGATACTAAAGGTATGATTTCTTACATTATTAACTTTTGTTTCCTAAGTTTAGTGAAATTCTATAAATGAAATTAAATTGTGCTTAATATAATTTTAGAAGAAGTTTAAAAACTGTTAATGTATTGATTTAGAAACATAACAAGGTGTCCCAAAAATGTGGAACAAGCGTTTATTTCCTTGATTATTGATTTTAGACATATACTTCCAATTACAAAGTTTCATCAAATAAGGTGATAATTTGTATGAAAATGCTTTGACTTCTGAGGAGATGGATAATAAAAAGTTAAATAAATTACAAATTTTTATACGGCCCCCTTAGTGCAAAAATGTCAATTAGTAAAATGTTTATCTTACATTCACCTATTCACATACAAAGTACAGAGATATTATAAGACAGAGTTATTGACTTAGACCATTTTTCCATGCCTCTCACTGCTACTTGATCCAGTCTTTCGATGTACTTTGCAAGGATAATATATATTTCAATAAGTTATTAAAAGGGCCGAATCAGGAAATAATGTATTTGTTAACTCTTGTTAAATCTAAAAAATAGTCAAATAATACATTAATTGAAGAATTATTTACAACTTGATTACTACTTGACAATTATTTGATTGAATTATTTACAAAATTAGTTCATTTTGTTAATCTTCTAAAAATATACATTGTGATATATCAGCAGTAAAGGCTCATCTGCTCTGAAACAAGAAGTGCTATAAAAATATTACTAGAATACAATTTTTGGCAAATAGCTTTATCTTCAAATAGTCCAAATTTGTAGTTGTAATTATCTGAATTGTATTTTAGAAAATTACAGTCGTATCTTTTTTCGGTGAGTGACTTTTAACAACAGAAAACAAATACTTAGTAACCAGCCAAGTTCTCATTGTGGCTTCATGAAAGTGAATCCAAAACCTAAAAGCAACCAATGAAGGAGAAATCGAAGAAAAGCAAATCAAGAATGAGAAGGCGAACCTTTGGTGAGATTGAAGGAAGTAAAAAAAGAACATTAGTTAGCCTAGCGTCAAACAGGAGCATCCGAAAATCAGGTTCTGGTTAAGTTCAAAGACAGAAAGGTTAGCTATTCGCCTTCGAGCATTATGTCACTTAGTTGTAAACAATGAATGAATTTTGGTGTTTTCCAAAACTATATGGTGTGCATCCTATGTCTGTCTTACTTTTTCATTCATTTTCTGTGTTTCTTTCTCATTTTTATCTTTTCTCGTTGGTAATTGAACTCTCAGAGAGAAAAAATAAGCATGTAAGAATAAAAAGGAAAGTATGAATTTTTAAATTAATTGTAACGTATTCTGCAACTCTTCAACCCTAAAGGACAAGTCGTCTCTGCTTTTGGGTAAAACTTGATAATACGCACAATGCTGAGAGCAAATAATTTAATATTCTTGTCCAATATTAGGCTATTTTCCTGTTTTATGTTACATTTTATGTTCTCAAGCTGTCTTTCCATTCTTTATCAAGTAGATAGTTGCAACTATCTACCAATGAAAATGAGTAACAATATGCGTCATTGGCAAACTTTTTCAATCCATCATGATTGGAGGATGTACTACTAGACAAATATTTGCATTTCTGCAATAAACATCTCCATATAAATTTGTGAGCAGTCCCTTTAAATTTAAAAATTAATATATCTTTGCAAGTTTTTCAGATATAATCGTGAAACTTAGTTTACACATAGATGAGTGTAAGAGAAACATTTTACTCATTGACACTTTTGTTGTATGGGGATTGTATAAAAATTTAATTTTCTTAACTTTTTATTTTCAACCTCCAGAGAAACAAAAGCGTTTTCACACAAATTCCCACCTTATTTGATGAAACTTTGTAATTGGAAGCATATGTCTAGGTGCAATATTTAAGGAAATAAATGCTTCTTCCACTTCTTTTGGGACACCCTGTATATAATTTACTTCACGTTTTTTTTCTATTTGAATCTATTTTTGTATCTATTTTTTTCTACAATTATCAGAAACAATACTATGGACAAATATATGTGAAAAATTACCCAAAACAACACAAAATATTAAATAAAAAATTTTCTATATTAAATTTTAAAATTCAGGCTTCGAGGTGTTTTGAGTCGCCATTACAATTACTATTTGGCTGTAAATGCGATAGATTTGTTTGGACATCACACTAACACTTCCTTTTATAAGTATAGATGTGCACAGTTGTTTCTAGTCATTTTTCTTTGTTTTCAAATGTGGTTTGAAGTTGAAAGATTTATTTTTCGTTTGCATAATCTTTTCTTAATCTAAGCAGTATTCAAAATTGGAAAATGCAATCATGGATCAAATTATCTTACTTTATATAAATCTGATATTAACTGTTGAACATGTAAGTCAGTAACTTCCCGACTTTATATGAACCTTCTGTACATAAAGAGTTAAATATATAATTTTTAAGTTTAAAAAATCATGTTGAAAATGCTTTGGTTTTCCAAAACTTATTATTTGTGTCTTAAAAATATTTATAATTAAAACACACCAGAATGGAATGGTGGATGTCATTATCTAACAGTTCTATAGTAATAAAAACTAAAGAAGCATGTAATGCTGATAACAATGAATCTGTTTTCATTGATAGACGAATTCAAAATAAACTGCAGATGGATATGAGTTGAGGTTTTATTTAGATAAATGACTCAAAACAAATGCCAATGAGCATGCTAATAAAAATATGAAATTTTGCATTCATGGTTTGATATATATTTCAAAAATTCCTTTTATTACAAAATTGTGATAAACATTGAAAAGAAAACACAATTTCATGGAAGATCAAAGATCATCCCCTTTTTATGTGGACCTGGTGCGGGTTAAAACTGCAGTTGTGGGCCAAACATCTTTACTTTGGTGTGTAGGGGAAGTTTAGAGAGCGGGGTACTGGCCCAGCTGTTGTCCTTGTCATTTGACCTCAGCTAAAAATTTCAAGGTTTGTTGCAAAATAGCTCAATTATATTTTCTAAATGAATCAAACTAAACTAGACTAAAAGACATGAGTGAAGTAAAGCATTATGAGAATGAACCTACCAAGGTGTTTCATTGGGTAGTTAAAAAAACAGTCAGTGTATTGAATTCATAGTACGAAAAAAAAATGAAATATAGTTTCAGAGCATTAAATTAAGGTGAAATGTAATTAATGGATGACATATTCAATGTGGTTGCTATATCCTGCAACAACATAGCAAATACATGTTGCAAACTTTTCCATAACTATCGGTAAAATTCTCTGCAAAATCCCTGCGATCTCGACTTGAAGGGTATGCTGGAGGTCAGAATGGATTCATGGATGATCCCTGTGTACCATGTCCTTTAGATACAGGGCCAGGGCTTTAGATTTAGGGTCAGGGCTGCATG
>BGPR01000634.1:1229-59117 GCA_013235015.1 Araneus ventricosus
CAACAACAATAGTTCCACGGGTAGTCAAGAAATTCTTCTGAAAACTGGAGAAGATTTAGAGAAATTTCCTGTTTCTAAGTCAAATCTGTGTTGTAAAAATTCTTGAGTTTTCTTGAAGAGGAAATGAGGTGCTTGGTGACAATAGAATGACATAAGGAAATCAAAACAACGCATAAACAAAACGTAAAAATGTATGCAAAATGCAATTTAGATTGTTTAATCTTCTCTTTTCTAAATGCCAGAAACAATTCATATTCTTACATTTCTGGTGAAAAGAATACAAGTGTCTTGGCAAAAGAAAGACCAGTTCCATACATTATATTTGTATAAATGCACTTTCAATACGAGATATATTGCTCAGTATGATCCATATTTTGCAAATTCAGAACACTGAATAATTGAAGTGCATTTTTTACAGCCCCTCTCTCTCTGCGTATTTTACGTCTTTTTGCGTATTATCACAACTAACAATTGCAGGAATTAAAATTCTCAGAATTTGACGGCTCCGGTGTTTGAAATGAACAACTACTCATTTGGTCATAGATGGAAAAATTGAAGTTATAATTCTGATGGTAAACCGGCAGTGCAGGATTTGTTCTAAGTTATAAGAAGATGCAAATATCCAGAAATTGCTGATGATATTATAAAAAATTTTTAGATCTTCATTCGTATTGGAAGACTATCACATTTCCAGCGTTTGAGTAAACATTATCAGGAACATATGTGGATGAGAATAAGCAGGTACAATGGAATTTATGGACTTTTCTAAATTGAAAATGAAGTGAAGTTCCTGCAACACCTCATAAGATCAATTGCATTCATTATTCATCTACTTCACATGCATGTCGACAGCCAAATAACTTCGCGTCGACGGATTTTAACCAAAATGTGACAGAAATCTACAATTTTGATGCAAATACCGCATATCAGATTCCCTCCGTCTAGCTCTTTGCTTTTTTGGTGTTAAAATGAGCAGTTTTTTTTTTTTTTTTTTTTTAACTCAGGGAAGTCTAAAACGAAATTCATTAAAATCTCGAGTATGATTTTTTTTTGATTACCATAACTTCTCTTTCAATATTTTGTATACGATAAAGTAAAAAAGTGCCGAATAATTTATCTTCTTCATAAATCTTTAAATAAGCAAATTAAAACAAACAGAGCTGTGTGAAGAAAATCTGAGCCAGCGGGAGTAGTCTCCCCTAAACTTTCTCATATATTTCCCAAAAAGGTGTTTTTTCCTCTCCCTCTGCGTGGATAAATGCAAACCTACCTAATACCTACCCAGAATGCAACGACTATCCACCAGTTTCCTTCAGCGCGCACCAAGGTCACGAGTATCGCTCAGACTCAAATGGCCTTGCGTCATAGTAAGAAAATTAAATATGCAATTTGAGCGCATTTTTCTTAACCGATTGAAACAAAAATTGGACACGAATCTACAATTAAGGTTGGAAGGTTACTTACGCAATTTCATTTATCTAATTCATTGTGTTAAGGAGTTATTGCGTTCACAAGTGTGCGATGATACAGACAGTCAACCCTCTGACAGATTTGGTCCAAAATTTGATATGGACCTACATGCCCGATGATAAAACTGTACCAAATTTTATCCATCTAGTTATTTAAGTTTTTGAGTTATAGTGTTCACATGAACAGGCAGACTTCCCATAGACGGATTTTGTCCAAAATTTGATAGAGACCTGAAAATTATGTGTAAAGATCACGTACCAAATTTCATCCCTATAGCTCTAATAGTTTTTGAGTTATCGTGTTCACAGACAGACATAATTCCAAAATTGTGTTTTTCGAACTCAGGGAGACGTGGAGATTCATCAAAATTTCGAGTTCGAATTTTTTGTCGATTAATATACTTTCTCTTTGTATAAGAGAAAGTAAAAAATACTTGACAATCGAAATATTGATCGTTAAACTTTCCTTGCAGGTATTATGGTTTTCTACTTACCCGTAATCATCACAGGATATGCTGTGTTGGGATCTGCTGTTCCTGTGAATATTCTGATGGCGATCGATGAAGGCTACTTCAGATCATTCATTGAAGCATGTTTGGCTTTACATATTTTCTTGGCATTTTTATTAGCAATCAATCCTGTGGCCCAAGAAATTGAAGAGGTGTTTAAAGTAAAATCAAGTAAGATTCTGAAACTTAATTATTATCTGAAATTTAATATTTATTATGTAAATACTTTTATCGAGAAGTTAGATAGAAGCTATCAAAATAATGAAAACATTCACTTATTGGAAATATTTCCTACTTGCTTGCATCAACTGCAAACCGTATCATTTTGCTAACTTCTTTGCGAAATTGCTCAATATATATATATATATATATAAATGGATCTGTAACATCAATTAATATATGCATAGTATGAAAATATTGGCAGCATATGCTAAAGTTATGTTGATAAGATAATGGTACATAGATACATAATGGTAAGATACGGCATAAGAACAGGCTCAGGTAGATAAGATGTCGTTATTTTGTTTCATGATGCAAATTAATTTATTTACTTCATGTAATTTATCTTAGAATTGAGTATATAAGCGACCACAAATCAAAGTACTGTTCTTTCTCAGATACAGAAACTCCCCGAGCTTTTGCGCCAGGCGGAGTTGATTTCACCAAAATAGGGGTGCAGTGAAAATGGAGGGGAAGATGTTTACATTTTACTTAGGACGACCTAACAAAGAACTTCGGAAATGAGCGCATTTTATTCATTGCCTGTCATCCCTTTCCGTAGTAAAAGCGTCCAAGAGTGTTAGTCTCGGCTTTTTGAAACGAACAGTACAAAAATTGTTGTAATATATAGCATTTGCATTATTTAAGTTTTCTAAGACCAGTATTCTGTCGTCCACCATATAGATTAGAACGGATTTTAAATTACTTCTTGGCACGATGCGTTAAAAGTTACTACATGTATTTGGCTTGATACAAATGCACTGTAATTCAGCCTAAAATTCTGATGAAGGTGCAAATCTAGAATCATGTTCGCCCACTTCAACAAGACACGCTAAATAGCCCCATGCGAATAGAACGCCTAAAACAAGATGGATGCTAATCGCGTCATCTGGGCTGTGGTTAGATTGCCCTCTGCCTAAGGCGCAGACAGACGGGGGCGCAAAAATGACCATAAACCAGTGGGAGTGGCCTCCCCTAAACTTTCTCGTATACTTCTCAAAAATTTGTCATTTCCCCTCCCCCTGCGTGGATAACCAGCGGGAGTGATCTCCCCTAAACTTTCTCGTATACTCCTAACACATGTAGAGAAAACTAGAATAATAAAAGACGTCAAATAAACTTCCGTCGCAAGTAAACCAAAGTTGGAACCACGCGTGGTTTGAAGGATCAAAACAAATTCAAATCCTCTGCTCATTCTTTTGCGCAACAGGACCTGGCGAGACTCCCTAAATGTTTGCTTCCTTACAAAATCACTCCAGAATTTGTTTTTGGCAAACTGCCAAGTTTCGGAGCGTCCCTTCCTTGCACAGGCATTGCCACTAGTAGGCATGCGCAGGGAGTTAGTTTCAAAACTGAACAAGTATGCGATTATACAGACCGACAGACAGTCAACCCTTTGACGGATTTGGCCCAAACTTTTATACGGACCTACATTCATGACGATAAAACTGTGTATAAAATTTTATCCATCTGGCTTTTCAAGTTTTTGAGTTATAGCGTTCGCATGACCCCGAACATACAGACAGACAGACTTCCCGTTGACGGATTTTGTCCAAAATTTGATAGAAACCTACAAATTATGTTTAAAGACCACATACCAAATTTCATCTCCGTAGCTCCAATAGTTTTCGAGTTATCGTGTTCACAGACACACACACAGACACACATACAGACACACACACAGACACACACACAGACAGACATAATTCCAAAATTGTGTTTTTCGGAATCAGGGAGGTCTAAAACGTGGAGATTCGTCAAAATCTCGAGTTCGAATTTTTTGACGATTACAATACTTTCTCTTTGTATACTTCGTATACGAGAAAGTAAAAATTCGAACCTACTGTAACCTAGAATGCAATGACTATCAGAAGGTTTTTCATTGTAGATTATAGCGATTGTAAAATATTTAGGTGAAGAATCGTATTCAAAAAGATACGTATGTATTAAAACTTAGCAATATTTATTTTCTAGCAAGCTCCGCTAATGCATGCACAGAGATTAATTACTTCCAGTACGCAAGTAAAAACTAGGTAAAGAATCAATTTCAAAGAGGTGCTTACCGATTTTCCGCTCTTGGACGACTCAAGTACAAATTGACGTAATTCGGTCCATAGCTTTCGCATGCACAAAAGATTGCTTCCATTACGCATGCGCGTGGAGATAGGATTCTTTTCAAAAATAAATTATACAGACCGACAGACAGCCAATCCTTTGACAGATTTGGCCCAAAATTTTATCCAAATATCTATTCAAGTTTTTGAGTTATAGTGTTCTCATGACCGTGGACATACAAGCAAACAGACTTCCCGTTGACGGATTTCGTCCAAAATTTGATAGAAACCTACAAATTATGCTTAAAGACCACATACCAAATTTCATCCCCGTAGCTTTAATAGTTTTCGAGTTATCGTGTTCACAGACAGACATAATTCCAAAATTGTGTTTTTCGGACTCAGGGAGGTCTAAAACGTGGAGATTCGTCAACATCTCGAGTTCGAATTTTTTGACGATTGCAATACTTTCTCTTTGTATACGAGAAAGTAAAAAGTAGGATTGCCTCGGTACTGTCCCGACGAGATGGAATGCGGGCGCGTATGATTCTAGATTTCAACTTTTGGATCAATGAAATAAATCTAGTGAGTCGTCCTAGAATGGAAGTTCACCAAACGAGTTGCTGGCTCAGTATTGGTAGAACACTCATAGAAGATTACTAAAAGGTCATAAAGCATAGGAACAGGAATGGCGCTTGAGTTTGCCCGACAGGGGGGCACGGTCTCCCCAAATTATTATTTATCAACTACAGTTGAATATCCCGTACAAGAATTTTCCCCGACGGGGGACATTGCCCCCCCCCCTCTGCATAGGAAGCACTAGTTTAAAGACCAAATATGCAATTTTAAAGTTGGCATCTGAATTTGAGAGTATTGTTTTTAAAGTAAAATATATGAAAAATCTTAGCGAAATTTCAGATTAATCCGAAAAAGAAATATGTAATTAAACGCATTTTAATTCTGTACCTTAGGCACAGAATTAATTTTATAAGAAGTGTACACTATTAAAAAATAGTAGCTAGTTACAAAGTGGACTGAGATTTCTTCGTCATTCCTTTGGGGATGTGTACGTCCAAACGCTGTCTTATGTTGATGCTGAATTAGCAAGTGAACAGATTTGCTTGAAAAAATCCCTCAACAAGATTATGATTTTTTTTCAGTGAAACGAGTAGAAAATGCTCCATTTTAATAAGCTGTCCAATCCACTGTAAAGAAACCATAACTATGTAGCACCAAACAATGTTAGAGACGTGTAAATATCGATTCTTGTTATTATTAATTATAAGTTGTTTAATTAACCCTTTAAGTGGTTTGTTTTCTCAACTACCTAATTAGATGACACTTTCTATTTTGGAAATGCGGTGACATTTTAATTCATTTGAGAACCTAAAGGATAACTTAAATGTTTATGTATCCCATGTGTTAAGAAGTTGGAAACATTTTATCCAATAGGTGGCGCGCACGACTTGTGTGTTGCACCACCGGGAGTCATTATTGCTTCTACTGTCAGTGTAAGTCTTGTGATCGTAATGAAGAGATGGTTAATGGAAAGAAGAGCGTAATCCTTTTCGAGAGAAATCAAATCCACACCAGAACCAGCAAATTCTTTTGTGATACTGTCCACCATGTAATTTTTGTATCGAATTATAACGTCTGAGAATGACTGTTTCAGTTTCTAAGTTTAAAATTGTGGTAATTCGATGCCCGGAAAATTTCCGGGGAAAAAATTCCGGGCATACTACTTAAGGCAGACATGGGCAAACTACGGCCCGCCGGAAGATTTTATCCGGCCCGTGGATAGAATTTTAATTTGCCGGTCCGACGGAAATTAAAAGAAAATATGATTTATATATTATATATCCATCTGCTTTTCTACTTTGTTTAAATATTATTTTTTTCTTCCTTTTTTTCAAAGGACTGATGATCATTTTACTTGCTCTATTTTTGTTCTACAGAACATAAATCGACGGAAATAGCAAGCACAGACAGTGTTGGCGCCAGTGCGTCTGCCTTTCGCTCGCGCCCTCTGGTTGTAATGTTCTTTTTTATTTGATTTATTGACGGTATTTCCGGTTTCATTTCTGTTGAAAATCATTCTGTTCTTCGCATTCAACCACATCGCAACAATGTGTTTCTGTACATTACTCGCAGTGCATATTCTATAGAAGCTATCAATAAACAGACAGCTTTCAATCGGTAAAGAGTTAAAAGTGGAAGTTCTTTCCCAGATAGCAATTTTAGTTTGCAGCAAACTTGCACTGCAAATCTGCAAGCTTACAGCAAATTTGTCACGACAAGAGTGCAAGTGTGAAACAAGTTTGCTGCAAGTTAACGCAAGCTTGGAAGTCACCATGGGACGAACTTGCAGCAGACTTGCACTGCAAACTCATTGCAAATTATAGCAAAAACAGAGTACGAACACAACCCGGGATAAAACTCGCGACCTACCGGTTGGTAGTCTGACGTCAATAACACTCGGCTACGAGAGGAGAAGATAGATTTCGCTAATACATCGTTCGATTAGATTCGTATACGATTTATTTTAAACTATTTTCTTGATTTCATTAATTTTTTGAGTTGAGAATATGATTTGAAGTCAATGAGACAGCGATTTTTGCTAATAACTACGTTTTGCTAGTAGAATAAATTATGAAATTAGAGTTCAGAAGTAATTACTTTAAAATGGAACAAAATGTATAAGTTATTATTTTTCAACAAACTTTGACTGCTTATCGGTTTAATTTTGCTTATAAATGTTAAAATTTTAACATTAAGAAAAAGGCGATATAGTTTTCTTTAAAGTAAAAACTTTTAGTAAAGAGATGGAATATGTTTCAAAATTTTTTTTATAAAAAAAGTTAGTTTTTTTACAAATTATCATTGATTTATTGAATTAATAAAAAGAAGGACGGTCTAGGAGATGCTATTAAAAATCGGATGTTTTTTTTAAAACAGAGACAGAGATAATTATCTCTTTGTGCTATCTTTGCATCAAGCTTGTTTTGCAAATTTGCATTGCAAAGGAGGTGGCGCTATTTGTCATGGTGAACTTGCAATGCAAGGAAGGTGGCGCTTTTGTCACGGCAAATTTGCTACAAGTTCGCTTCAAATTTGACATGACAAGCTAATATCAAGTCAAAATCAAACTTGCTGCAAACTTACGTGCTATCTGGGTTTATTAGTTTTAGCTGTAGACTGGCACCAACAAGCGTTATCTCTTTCTCGGGGAGCAGACATATGGGAATCCAATATAAGTGAATTAGACTTCACATGTGGCAGACTGCGCATTTTAAGCTCCAGAAAGCGGCTTTTTCTTTTGGCGCGAGTTTTAATATTATTGATTGCGTATGGGAAGATTGCGGACATATAGCATCATTGTGAATAGTGGTGAAAGTATTAAAAGTATAGCGTAGCTAGTGCTTATTTAGGTTATTCGTAAAATATTTCAACCCCAAAATGGCTACTAAAAAACGTAAAGTTGATTCAGAGTGCCGTGCTTTTAATGATGAATGGACCTGGAAATATTTTTTACAGTTGTTAAAGATAAACCAGTGTGTCTTATCTGCAATGAAGATGTAGCAGTCTTCAAAGAATATAAGATTTCTCGTCATTTCACATCTAAGCATAAGAATTCCAATTACGAAGCAATGTCCGAATATGAAAGAAAACAAAATGTAGAAAGTCTTTGTAAAAAATTATCAGGCCGACAAAATTTTTTCCAAGAAGCAACTACACATGAAAGTTACATTGTAGCATACAATATTGCTAAAAATAATAAAGCTCTCAGTGATGGGGAATTCGTTAAACAATGCATGCTCCAAGTTTGTGATGTTTTATGTCCAGACAAGAAAAATAATTTTCAGACTGTAAGCTTATCTCGAAAAACGGTGACTTCTAGAATCGAAGCCGTCGATAAAAATTTGACATCACAATTAGAGTCAAAGATGGCCAGTTTAAATTTTGCTCCATAGCTATGGATGAAAACACTGATATAAATGATACTGCTCAATTAGTATTATTTATAAGAGGTGTTGATGAGAACTTTGAAATTACCGAGGATCTGGCGTGCATTCGTTCTTTAAAAGGAACTACAAAGGGATGTGATATTTTTCGTGAATTTCAGGAAGGGCTTTTGACTTTGAAAGTGCCTATAACAAATATATGTAATATTACGACCGATGGAGCACCAAATATGACAGGGAAAAAATCTGGATTTCTTGGACTCTTTAATCAAAACTATCCCGGGAACAATGTTGTTTTTCTACATTGTGTTATACATCAAGATGCTCTGTGTAAATCCGCATTGAATATGAAACCCGTGCTTGATGCAGTCGTGAAGCTTGTAAATACTATTTGATCTCGTGGGCTTACTCACAGGCAATTTCGAGATTTTCTTCAGTCCGTGCAATCTGAATACTCTGATGTACTGTATTACACGAATGTAGTGCAGGATGTGTTTTCGAGCGAGTTCGGCAGCTGAAAGACGACATTGTGTCGTTCTTCCATGAGAAACAGTGTTCTGCGGAGTGCGAAATGTTAGAAGATACAGAATGGCTTTCGGACTTTGCATTTTTCACAGATCTTCTTTGTCATATGAACAACTTGAATGTCAAGATGCAAGGGAAAAATCAATTTATCGACGATATTTGGGCCCATCTCAAAGCTTTTAAACTAAAACTTAATCTGTTTGCTGGGCAGCTAGCTAAGAACGACTTGTCTCATTTCTCGAGGTTAAATTCAATACCGTCAGTAAATGAAGAGTAGCTTAAGAATTATGAAGATGACTTTAAAAAACTGCATTTTGAGTTCGAACGCAGATTTCAAGATTTCAGTGCCATTCAAACAGAATTGGATATTTTTACCATGCCTTTCAACGTAAATTGTGAAGCAGTGAGATCAGATTTGCAGCTTGAATTAATTGAGTTGCAATCTAACAATCATCTCAAGCAGTCGTTTCTAAATATGCCAAAGTTAGAGTTTTACAAATCATTATCGAAAGTTTCCCAAATTTAATATCTCAAGCCCAGAAAATCAGTGCTATGTTTGCTTCATCTTATATATGTGAACAAGTGTTTTCAACTATGAACCTTAAAAAGAATTATTTCAGAAGCAGACTGACAGATGAGCATTTAGCCTCGTTCCTTAGAATCAGTACATCTCACTTCGAACCTCAATATAAGGAACTTTTAAAAATGAAATCGCAATCTCATTCATCTCATTAACACATTTAAATTGTAATACTTGCATTTTAAAATTTTAGAAAAATTTATCTTGGCCCGCCACTTTTTTTTTTTTCGGTTTTTTGCCCGCGACCGAAAAAGTTTGCCCATCCCTGACTTAAGGAGTTAAATTCGGCTTCATCGTTGTTTCCTGTATCAGATTTAAATATGAGAGGTTTATTAGATGGAGTGCGACATTTATATTAACTTTGAAAGAATAGAAAGGTTTACATGCTTTTCAACGATGGAATTTATTAGTTTATCTACATGGGGATTATAAATGTATCAAAGATGTGTAAAAACATTGCTCTGTACGATCACACATGCCGGAAGAATTTTCTATCTCTCTTTCTTTCAGACTTCAACTACAAGCGCTGCATCATTCGATCTACAATAGTAGCTTTAATTTTAGTGGTAGCATATACAATTCCTCATTTTGATAAGATTCTAAACCTCATTGGTGGATCAACAATGACCCTTCTCAGTTTTATTCTTCCTCCATTGTTCTACTTGCTCTTGGTTAAAAAAGGTCTAACAGATACTAAAAGGTATTTATTAATCCGTTTCTTTTATTTTCTCTAGAATATCCTCTTAATAACATTATCATTTAAGAACTAGTACATCGTACTATACACTAAAATAATAGTTTGATAATTTTAAAGAAATGCAGAAATAATGCCTAATGGATTCTAAAAATGGAAGAAGTGTTTTATTTATCGCGTTTATACAGAGATTAAATCCCTCCCACACCCAAACAAAAACAAATTTCGTGAGTGTAAGTAAAAATTCAGTAAATCCATTTTCACATCTTTTATTTGTCAACCGATTTTAAACAACGCATGCATTTAGAACTTTAAATCGAAACTAAATGCATCTTTAAAAGGCTTCCTATAAAAGAGAATAATAATAATTATAACCACTGGAAGAATATCATTTAATTTAATTTAAAAGTATTCGGATGCACCAAGAACTCATATGCAAAAGATCAATATCTTTGTTCTTAAAGTATGCATAATGATAAAAAATTTTAGGGCAAAATACAATATTTTTCCAGAATTAGAAAATATTAGCATGGAATGATCGTTAACGATAGCAATTTTTACCATTACGTACAATTTTACCATTGTATTGCCCTGTTCTTAAAGTTTATTTTTTATCGTTGAATAAATAACAAAATTAGTCCATAAACACAAGCAATGAATTTAAAGTTATTTTTTAACAAAATCACATGGACGAGGGAAAAGTGCCAAACATTTTCTGGTTCCTTGAAACCAAATGGGACATTTCTATTCAAACAGAGTTTAGATATTGTTACGGACCCACTCTTCTAGATGTCAAGAGCATAAAGCAATGACATAAAAAGTTTAAAAAAACGTTTCATTGCTTTCTTCCAAGAAGTGGTAGGCTTAGAGCGAGTGATGCAAATGTGGATGTTTGCAGTTAAGGCTTTGCAAGCAGAACATTGTTCCAGACCTGAAGCATTTCAATTGAGATTCTCAATAAAATAAGTGATGGTAACAATCACCTAAATCAAATTTGTTTCTCAGATGAATGAACCTTTCATGTCTTCTGAAAGGTAAAGCCTATATCTGGGGATTAGAGAATCTACATGTTACTTTACTGGCAGAGGCAGAACCTTGTCAAACTCTTAGTTAAAAAGGAGGCAAGTGTTGAAATTTAGTGAAGAAATTTGTCATATTACAAGATTACGGTATTTACAAAAATACACATGCATCTAGATATAAAAAAAATTTCGCAATAAATTTTTGTAAGCAAGGAAAGACATATGCTCACTTTTTAGATTTGGATGAAAACAGATAAAATATTTCATGAAAAGGAACCAAAAACTTCATCCTTATGTTCGCACATTTCTTTTGAAGCTCAAACTATATATTTAAAATAATTTGGTCAAAAATTCTTCACCGAGTCTGCCAGCCTCAACCACCCAACCGATTTTGACAATTTTTGTTTTAATATGAAATATTATGACATCTAGATATGTCACCAAGGGTCGCCTGACCCCAACACCCCCCATTTTCGAAAGAAATCGAAAAAACTCTTTACCACTGTAGATTCTCTATGGGTAAAAACCTTTGGACAGTTCGCCAGCAACAACCACCCAACGGATTTCTACATTTTTCTTTTTTTAATTTAAAGGTTATGACGTCTAGATATGTCATCATGGGTCGCCTGCCCCCCATTTTTGAACAAAATAGAGAAAACGCTTCTCCACCATACATTCTCTATATTTTTTTCGATTTCGTTCGAAAATGGGGGTTGGTGTGGGGGACAGACGGCTTTGATGACATATCTAGACATTATAAGCTCTCATATGAAATAAAAATTGTCGAAGTCTGTCGGGTGGTTGTTGTTGGCGGACTTCCAAAGGTTTTTCCCCATAGAGAATGCACAGTAAGAAAGTTTTTTTCTATTTCGTTCGAAAATGGGGGGTGGGAGATGGAAAGGGCAGGAGTCCCTTGATGACATATCTAGACGTCATAAGCTTTCATATAAAATAAAAATTGCCGAAATCGGTGAGGCGGTTGGGGCTGGGGAATTTCTATAAGGTTTACCCATAAACAATGAATGGAGAAGTGTTTTTTCGATTTCGTTCGAAAATGGGGGTGGTGGGGGACAGGCGACCTTTGATGAAATATCTAGATGTCATAAGCTTTCATATAAAATAAAAATTGTCGAAATCGGCTAGGTGGTTGGGGAATCTCTAAGGATTTTACCATATTATTTTAAATATATAGATCCCAACAGTTCCGTCAGAATGGCGTGCCAAAAATATTGTAAAATACCTATTGTAGGTTATGGAAACTGTTTAGTTAGGGCGATTTCATCCTGAATTTATGAATATGAAGACTTTTATGCCAAAATTCGTGAGATTTATACAAAACATTACAAGTAGATGAGCTTTATTGAAAGATTTTATAATTTTAAAGGAATTTGTTGCCTACAAAGAATATGAAATCTACTATGGTTTTATGGGCTGTTCCACTGATCTTCATGCAGTATTTAAAACCGAAAAAAGTAGTGGCTGAGAGCAGCGAGGTGGCAGGAGTAGTGCTGAGCATAGTGGGTGATGGCCGTGAACATGCCCGGAGGGTGGCGAGAGCGGCTAGTAATTTATTAAGTTGCATTACTCAGATTCTATACTGTTAATTACTTAATCGCACTAATTATATATTTTTTTCAGTGAAATTCCAATACATGAAAAAATATTCATGTATCAAATCATGATAACAGGTTGCATTGGAGCAATAACATGTACTTACTTTGCTGTGGGAGATATAATTGATACCTTCATACAGGATCCATCAACAGAATCTAAGGATGGTCATGGAATACCCATCTAAGAACATATTTCTTTTAAAGAAATATTTTGAAAGAAAGATGAGTTGCTACTTTTAATCCTTCATTACATTTGAAATGCAAGGAGTTACTGTGATAGAATGCATATTGCATAGATGTATGTTTAATGGAAGATGTATGAAGAAAAATGCATTTCCGACATAATACAGTTATAAATATTTGTATATATTTGAAAATATATACGAAGTGTGAAGAAAGTATATTTTTGTAAGTTTTATAATCAATGCGAAAATAAATGTTTGTATTTAACTTTTGTATTTTTATTTTTGTATATAACTCACTCATATCATAACCATGATTTATGAGACCCATGATTATGAAATGCTGTTTGTGTTTCAATCCACACCTCAAAGATTTCTTTATGTAGAGCATCAAAAAATAAATTATTAGTTTGAGTTAATTTATACAGGATTTTTTTTTAAAGGAAGGTAACAAATCTTTGTATATTAAAAAAATTGTTAAAGCAGTGAATCTAAGAAAATTACATGAACCTTTGCCCACATATGGGAACATTTCAAATGTTTATTTTTTTAAAGTTATTAAAAAAATTTAAATTATATATTAGTATATTATTTTAAATTATATATATTACTATTATTAAATTAGTTATTTTTAAAATTTTGCAAAAAAAAAAAATCCAATGACATTAATATGCAGTTCAATATTATGAACAAAACTTGTTTTCATAATGAATGAAAATGTTTTTCATGTATTCACTTTGTTCAAAACAACAAGCAAATTATGCATACAAAAAAGAACTTGAACATATTTTAAAAGCAAATAAAATATCAGAAGAAATAAACAAATTTTTGGAATTCATTTTTAATGAGAAACTTAACAGCTTTCACAGACATTGTTTATCAGATTCTAATTACTATTCCTTATTGTTGTTAGGGTCCAAAAACTTATTTTTAAATTTTAAGATTTTTTAAAAAAAGTATTGTATTTAGGGTAATTATTTTTTATCAGAAAAGTTCAACAATCCATCTATTTTTGTTTCAGATATGTGAAAGTACATTAACAGATAAGAGTATAGCATAAAGGTTGTGATAAATGCATCTAGTTTTAATTTATGAAGTCATAATCAAGATAATGCCATGCAGTCTCAACATACAAAGAGTACCAATAGGAATTTGAAATCTATCAGGTGGCTCTTTGGTAGTACGTGTATATTAAGAAAGAAATTTAAGATGTTTATTCTCTAACTGCAGAAATGCATGTGATTTCAACTGTAAAGCTGAAAAATTTTCATTTGATGTCAATGCACATGCAAGTGTTGAAACTACACAGATGTTCTATAAAATACTGAATGAAATAATAAAAACTGAAATAAATAATAAAAAACTAAAAAGTAGATAAATATTCTAACCAACCAGTGGATACCATTTCTAGAAATTTTAGAAGCATTCCGCAAAAAAATGTAGAGTATCTGGTAATAGCTTTCAGTGGGACACATGATTAAAAAGATAATACTGCTTTTATACATGCTTGGATTTTTAATATAAGGAATGGAAAAATGCTAAGGAAGAAATATACATACAAGGCTTTATCTTTTTGTAAATATAAATCTATGACATATTAAGAATTTTATTGACACAACAAACTGGAATTAGTAGTTTAGTTTTTGATAAGACATTAATTAAAAAAATATTAATAAATGATTAATTACTCATTTCTTTATACATGCAAGTTTTTTAGAGCTAATTTTTGATGCATTTTATGTTTTAAAACCATTTAAGAGCACTGAAATGTTTCAAATGAGATGTTTTCAAAACTGAAAAAAAATTAAAATGGCAATTGTTTTTCTGCTTAAAACCAGATATTAAATGAGTGAGTAATAAAATTTGCTTATTATGCATTGTTCGAAAATAATAAAATAACATTCTATTAAGAACACTGCCAAATTAAAAAAAATATTTTTGATACTGAAATTTTAAGAAACATTTTAGTATTATTTATTTATATTGGTTCATAGAATTTTAGATTGTTATTTAGGCTTATTTTTAAAGGTATATCATAACATAATTTAGCAAACTTAACAATATAATAACATGTTAACTTTTGTAATATTTATTTTGTAGAACATAATGGACCATCAGTAATTATACTATCCCATTTCAATAAACCAACAAACTTCTTTAAACATAAAAGTTTTAAAAGGATGCACATAAGCTTTTATTTATTTTCCATCTATATACATGCAAGCCAATATTGGAAAGGAGGCTGTCTGTAGCAGGAGGTGTATGAGAGTGGCACACCCACACGCATGGAAACAGACTTGTGTCAAAATTTTGAATTTATTATCGTTTATATATTTAATCATATTTTAAGTAATCGAAAATTTGTATTTTTAAGAAAAATATCTTATCTGAATAAATAATGCAAGAAAGATGTATATCACTTTAATCATAAATAATTATATGACATTTTTGAAAAACATGAAATCTGGATTATCATGCCATCAAGGAATACAACTAAAATGACTGCTCGTAAGGGGTAAAAACTCGTTTCCGTAGAAATTTTAATCTTATCCATAGTTTGTTGAAATTTCTGATAAAATCCGTAGTAACTATGGAGAAGTCCGTAGCAGTTGGCATGTATGTATATAGCATTCTGCTACAAATTCTTTAGTCAGTATAGCTTTTAATCACAATCTAGAAGTACAAAATTGATTTATAAACTTTCACTCAATTAAAGGCATATCATATGTCTTCAAACCAACTGTTAAATATATAAGGTAAAATGCCTTCCAGAATTTATATTTGTTATAATAAACATTAACATTCTGATGATTCAGTGGCCAATCACCTGAAATTACATTGATTTCCCAGAAAGTATAATCATTAACACATTTTGTGCAAGATATTCATATCTTTTTTATACATGAAAATTTGTAGAGATAAAAAAAATTATATGAAATAAAATAGATTTCAAGTATAATTCATATTTATGTCCCTGAAGTTTCAAAAGATCTATATTACTAACTAAATTCTTTATATTCGTTCAAACTATAGAATATTTATAGGACTGTACTGCCAATCATTGTACATAATGTCTATATTGAATAGTTTTATAAATCTACAAACAATAAAGAAACTACTGTATCAAAAATAAAGAATTTTAATACAATTATAAAGCACAAGGAATTTAAAACACAAAAAATGTAAAAGAGCTTTCTTCAAGAAGTTTAATAGACATGCTAATTTAACACACACTTTCTACAAAATCAGTTCTTCACAACTTTAACGGTCTTTGAAAAACTTTATAATCCTTAGAAAATATCCACTGTATTCTGAAATAAATTTTAAAATTTAGTTCTATATCACACAATAGTTATTATTTTGCATAAAAAAAGTTAGAAAACTTGTATAATATTCTGTAAGTAAAAATTTTGTCAAATAACTTGAATCAGAAATTTAAAAATAATATCACAGTTTGGATACACATAAAATTATACACACTCTATTAATGAAGATGTAAACTGTATGGGAAGGCTTGTGCATAAACTCTCCTATTGGAAGGTTCGAAGCCACCTGGCATGAAAGGACCGTTATAATACCTCCACAAAAGGCTTGATCCTCTTTTTAATTGGCCCTGAAAATGAAAAAAAAAAAAAAAATGTATTCAAAAATAAGCATCCAACAGAAATTCATTTTATAAACCCAGGAACATATATATTAAAAAAAATATTTTAAAAATAATACAACAGTTGAGTATCTATCCCTGATTTGTTCATAAATCAAGCATGTTTACTCCTTTCCCTGAATGGAACTCATCCAGAGTTCTGAATCAAAATCATAAATAGTCTTTTGTATTTCAGAAATTCATAGATCTATCATGCACTTAAAAAAATTCTATTGCAAACTCTGTTTGATTTCAGTTCTTGAATGTACCCTTATACCCTCCACTGATGGAAATCCTTGTAATCATTGTGATACCTGAATAAAGTAGCTTTTTTTAAAGATACAATCTATATCATTTTAAGACCGAGCCTCGACTATGCAGGTTAGACATTAGTTTATATTTCTGCTTCCTGGTTAGTTGTATGCAGTAAATGTCGGATGAAATTATTTTTCTTGTTTCCAGAACCTCTCCAGATCTACTTTTCTCATTAGATGGTAGATACCATCCATTTTTGAGTTGCAGTTGGTGTTTAATTCATTTGTTACAAAAATATGTCCAATCTTAAAGGAACAGCAGACAATAAATAGCTCATCTACCAGAAGGATTAACAAATTGGTTTTACCAATATATTAACTAGCAGAGTACGTCAAACAATTGCTAAAAAAAAACCTTAATTATTATGATAAAGCATTTGAAATTCCAAAAAGGGGATATTATACATAAATTGAAATAATAATTATTCCGATAAATCATACAGGTGATGGTTGTGATAAAGTTATAATTCCAAAACAGTGTGCTGTTAAAATCATAATATGTCTGATAAATTAAATAACGCTTTTTAATAGTAATATAAATGAGCAAATACTTTTAAAATCATTTTCAGTTCGAAGTTTTCTAAACTTAAATATCAAAAGCAAATTTAAAAAAATAATAATCTATCAAAATTTCAATTGTTTCAGATTATTAGTACTGGTGGGTAATTTTAACAAATTAGCACAGTAGGTATTATTAAATGATATCTTATTGGGATTTAAGACTATTTGATAACATCCTTCTTTGACAATAATCCCAAAACCATTACATTTTTATATGGGAATCATTACATTACAAAATACAGTCAATACTTGAAGCAACAAAAAATCATATATCTTCATATTGCTTACATAAATGATGCTTATAATTATGTTATTCTTAACTTTCAAAGAAACTGTACTTAACTAACTGAAGGTACATTAATTCACATATCTTAAAGGAAGTTAATTGCTTACTATGGCACTTAGATGGGACCAGCAATCTAACCAACTTGCATATATAGGCATATTACCAGGCAAGCCAGCCTTGAGACTAAAATAAAACAAATTCACATAATTTTACTGAAATAAATTGTTATTCTGCAGAAATTATTCATAAAATAGATATTTATGCAGAATATTGCTTACATGAAAATAATCACTATAAAATAATTAGCATACTTGAAAGAACACACATATAAAAAATTACCATTGTTAATGCCATCTCTTAATTTTTTTTCTGGCATGCTTATTTAAATTTAACTTTCTTAAATAATTTTTAGTGCAGGAAACATTGAAAAATGAAGCAAATAAATAAAGAATATTAATTTAACATTATCAACTTCTATTTTTCCCGGTTCCCAAAATGAGTTTCATTGCAACTCTTAATTTTATATGTATATGCACTTTTAGTGCTACATTAATTATAAATCTAAATAGAAAAAAAAATCAAAGAAAAAGCTTACCTATAAGTGACTTTGAAATTTAATTTTTAAACACTAAGAAATTTTTTTCACAAAACTCTTGTTGGTATTCATTTAATATAAAATAGTTAAAATTAATGACTAAAGATAATTTTTTACAAAGGTTATAAACATTTGATTAAAACTGTCTAATAATGCAGATTAAAGAGTGTGGAGTTTAGTTTTTTTCTGCAATTTGATATAAACCTTACTCTAAACAAATATTATTAAATTAAAAATAATATGAACAATGAGCAAACGAATAAAAAAATACTAACCCACAGTTATTGACTATCATAACATGCGTGACTACTTGGAAAGGGTAGAAAAAAGCACTTGCAAGGTACTGAAACAGAACAAGAAAAAATTTATTATAGAGGATTTCATATTGTTCATGCCCATATAAGATAATAAAGGATTCATTTTGAAGATTGGTTTTTACCAAAGCACATATATAAGCTTCCTCATGATGAATGATTACAAAGCATAAAAAAAGCCAGTTTAGCCCTTGCCTTTGCATTTCTCACCATATATATTCCTCAAACAGAACCAGTTTAGAATAATTTTAATAAGCTGCAATTCTTCCCATCCTGCATCGCTCATATTCAGAAAATGAAAAAACAAATAAGAAACTCACTATTATTTTCTTAATGATTGTTCTATAGTACACACTGCATTGCAATTCAATTAGTCAGATTCATTATAAAACACAATCTAGCAATCCATCCAAATGTTTAGCTATCAACAAAACTTAGCCAAAAAATTTCAAAAACAGGAATTACATTTGAACACTAATGTTTATACTTCTAATTTTCAAGATAAAACAACAATTAAAATATTAAATTGCCCAGAATCTTCTAAACAGCAAGCTCGTGAAATAAAATAAAAGGATAAGATTTGCAAACTAATTTCTAAAATTGATATAAGTAATTATACTAATATAGTACTGTAAATCATATCTTATTACATCAACTACAAAATAAAAACTTTTCATTATTTCATTCAAACTATGGTAAGTTTCAGTGTTAAAGAATTTGCACACTATTAATGTGAATGACTTTTCAATCTTATTTTTAAATAAATGTAATCTTATGTTTCCCCCTAATTTAAATGCTGTATTTAAAATTTCAAGATGCACTATTTATTGACACAACATTTGCCTATTTTAACAATAATAATGAGTTTTTGTATCAGTTGTAACCAAAGTTATTAAAATTACTCCATCTACAATCTTATGCCAAAGACAATTCAAATGCAAAATAGCCCAAAAATAATTGTTTTATGATACAACATAATGAAAAAACAGCTACAAATTTCAATAATTACTATTTATAACTGTTTACACCATATTCAAACAGAAAATAATGCTATCTTTATCTAAAAGCAGGATTATCTCAACAAAAACTAATTAAGTTTAAATTAAGTTCTTTACAATGTGTGGAATCTTTAGTTCATTTTAAAAGAGTGTTTCAAATACCTTAAAGAATATGTTTCCTTGACATGGCTGCATAAAGGTATAAAGTGCTTTATACATCCAGATAGATTAGACATGGGACATATATTGGAATTTTAAAAACACAAAAAAGATTTGGACTACATTTAAAAGGAACATTTGAATGTAAAAGAAATAGAATTGGCAAAAATAAGTGCCAAATGTGTCCCACTTTAAAAAATCAATTTAAAAATTTTGTATATTTTACAAATTCATTAATTATTGATATAATTAGAGTATTTCTATAGGAAAAAAGTTAAATTGTACAAAAAGATTTATAAATCAGTGATATATTACTTTATAACAGAAACTAAAGTCACATTTCATGAATCAGATGCAGTTTCGCGATTTAAAAATTTATGAAATGGATAGTATATATAAGCACATTTGTAGATATAAAGTGTATATATCTGTATAGAATTGAAACATTTTTCAGAAGAGGAATGATAAAGGAACACCAGAAAAAATCTCCAGTATTTGACAAAAGTTTAAATCAATATAAGTTTAATTAAAAAATCAAATATTGATTTTTACAGGAACTTTGTTTATTAGTTATTTATTTATTAATCTATTTATTCATCTTAATTCTCCTATTTTCAATCAGAAGATAAAATTATTACAGATACGTAATAGAATCAGATCTTGTTAATCCTGAACAGTTTACCATGAAAAGCTACAAATTCACTGCTATGTAAAATAATACTCTTGGTTAGCAAATTTGGTTTCCTTTCAATTACAAAATTAAGTTATTAATAACCACCACACTCATATCAAATACAATTACTGCCATAGAGAACATATGAATTTGTAGGTAATCAGCATATGGAAAAGAATTAAATGATACTCTTTTCATAGTGAAATATATTATATATTTCTAATAAAAAATAAATATGACAATAAAGGTTGCATAAAATATGTTTATTTACCTATGAGTTATTTCACACCTGGCACAGTAAAAAAAAAAAAAGTGTCATATGCCAATTACAAATATGCATGCATTTATTTGCAGCTAAAAATCATTAGCTGCATACATATATTACAAATAAATGAAAGCAGAAATATGAAGAAACAATCTTTGCATAAGGGGATATATTGCTGTACGGTTCTCAGAAACAAATATGTTAATAAAAAGTGTTTTAATTCTTTTTGTAATTCATTTCATTCAACTTAAATAATTTATTAAGTATCCTTCAAAAAAATCTTCGAGATTTTTTTCCTTCAAGAACAAGGTTATTGTTTTGGGCTATCTAAATAAACCCATTCAAGAGCTTTGATTTGTCTACAACATTTATTTCTTACAATATTTTGCTTCCCCCAAAAAAACTGTAAAGTAGCTGTTGCTTTCAAACTATTAATAATAAAAAAGAAGAAAAAACTAATGGAAGTTTAAAAGAGAGTGAAAAGAAAATGACATTTATGTCATCAAATACATGTACGTTAACAGCACATCTGCTATAATTTTTTTAAATGTTTTTACGTGTTTTATGTTTTCATTTGTAAAAATCTCAACACAAAATTTGTACTTCCTACGTAATGAAAAATAATTTCAATTTTACATGAAGAGTATTAATTATTATTAGATATCACAAAAATCCTTAGTATCTCTTATTCCTACTTAAACAAATGAAAAAGGAAAAAATTACTTACATTCATAGAGGCTTTCACATAACCTTTCAGTGACTATAAAAAGAAATAAAGTCAGTAACTACAGATTAAAACACTAGAAAATTACAATAATGTCAAGATTAAAAAAATCATTACAAAAATTTCAAAATTAGAACGAACAAATGTCAACCTATTACATGGCAATATGAATTTTGATAGACATCTATTTTGGCTATGATGTTATTTATAACATACTGTTATCTGATAATTTAACATATACTTCAAAATAAGAAATCTGATGAAATGATGTCTATCAAATTGAAATTTCTTGGTAAATTTTTTGTCAACTGATTGATATAGAAACATAATTATGAATCTTCCTTTGATCCAATTCAATGGTGCTCCTAGTTTGGAAGTATATCTAAATACATTCTGAAAGGCAAAAGCTTTTATGTAACATTTTTAATATATTATAAAATAATAAAATGCTAAGTTAAAACAATTAGAAATAAGAATGATGAAAAAAAGAGTAATTATTAATAAACAAGAAATGACGGTAAATTTCTTGTCATCTTAGAATTCAAAGTCTTCTACATTAAGAGATTCAAGTCATGAACATTTGATAAGTTAACATTTACCTCCTCTTCAATCAAATATGTATTTATTAGCACTGATGCAGTAGTAGCAGCCCAAGCTGTCAGAAGTTCCCCTATAATCCTAGGAATAACTCCTCTGGAAAGATAAAAGTACTTTATTCATTTCTAGAATACTATATATTAAAATATACTGCAATAAAACAAGCATGAATACTTACCGATAGAAGCCTAATATCCCTTCAGTATTATAAATTTCACCTAGGGATCCAAATATACCACTGAAATGAGAAGTTTTGAAATTACCACATACACTAGCAATGTAATGTAATCACATCTACAATTACATAACAAAGTTACTGGATATTAAATGATCTAAAACTTATGTTGCACATTTTTGAAAATTTAAATGTTCTAAATAAGTGCTCAAAATATAACTACTTTTAGATGACGCAAAAAAGAAATAAAAAGCATTTTTTAAGGGAGGGAAAAAAAAAGAAAATGCAACACATTTAATATGGCATTAAACACTATTCTGATGTAATAGTAATAATATTAGAAAATAAAAACACTTGCAATTCTGAAAACCATGCCAACATTAATAAGTTATAGACAAATCATACTGCAATACTTTTTTATGATTTTAATAAGCCACTAAAATGGGGAAGTTCAGAATTTTTTAAAAACATTAGAAAAGAATCCATATTTATAGAAAAAATCATTCTAATTTCAAATATGCAAGTGAAATTTTACTTAAAAATTTATTTATTTGAATACTGAGGACGAAAAATAGATTGAAATTGCAGAAACCATGATGCAATCCGAAATGCACTCGCATTGGCAAAGTAGATTTTGACGTCACATGTCTTTCTTCGCATACTTCTCTTTTGCTACTTCAGTGCCATGTTTTGATTCCAGGCATTTGTATTAGCTAACATTTTAGAAGTGTAGTTTTACTTTTTTACTATTCAACATTTCATTTCATAATGGATACAAGGTAAATCGGATAATTTGCCAAGGATGCAATGATGGCAATGTATTTGAAGAAAAATTCAGATTTTGTGATGGTTGAGATATGAGGAATAAAAGCTCAATGGAACTTCCTTGAATACATTCAGTAACTGGAATGAAGCTATATATTATTCATAATAGACTTCGCCTTAGGAAAAATGGGTAGGTTTCCGAAAGCATAAGGCTGTGATAAATTGAAGAGGGCCCCTCGGACATTCTGAGAAGAAGCTGCAATTCTGTTGCACAAGAAAGAATGAAAAGCTAAAAACTTGATTTTGTATGATCTGTGAAATTTCGTATGCCTCCAAAAAAAAAAAAGGGAATATACCTTTTTCAGAAGTTTTGTTCAAAATAAATTCAGGTACGGCATTTAAAAAAAAAATTTGGCCTTTGTAAAATTAATTTTATTTTATAGCTTTATTTTTCTATGCTAGGTTGTATATAAATTATTTACTCTATACAACATTAATTTTAAAATACTAGTTAAGTAATTAATATAAAATCCGGTAAAAATAACTTATGTAAAGAAATATACTAAAAACTGTAACAACTTCGGAAAATTGCAAAATAGTAGGAAAAATATACACAAAGTATATGTAAGTGTCGTAAGCTTTTTTTTTTTTTTTTTTTTTACTGAAAAAGTAAGTTTTGTCATCATGCTAGTTAATTTTTGAATTATATAAAAAAACCTATATAAATTTATAATAATATTAAAACAACATCAAAATGCGACTGATCTAGGAATTTAAGTGCTGTCATCTACAAACCCTAGATGTGCAGTGGGATAAATTTATCCCATTTTTTTTCAGCTGAGATAATTGGTGAGCTAATTGACTTTTTGAGGACCAATTTTGTTTTGAATATAATCATTGAATCTAAATGATTTATTTTTCAGACATGACACAGACTCGAAACAAAAAAAGCTGAACTTCATAAATACGGTATCATGTCAAACGTAAATACCGAGAAGTAAAATAAGTATTATTAATTGAACAATAAATGAATAAATTTAATCAGAAAGTGCTTGAGATATTAAAAATATTGTAGAATTATTATTTAAAAGAAAATTAATGGATAAAAAATGAATTCGCAAAAAGCTTTGTTAAAATAAAAACTATGGTAAAAATTATCTCACTAAAAAATATGGCCATGCAAAAACTCTTTTTGATTATACATACTTATTAAAACTTCACATTTTTTTAGCTAACGTTCGTGCTTTCTTTTATACTTCAGTCTGCTATTTTCCCCCTTTTCTAAATTTTGCTTTCTTTCTTTGATTTGGGATTTTCTTTATTTTTTTCTCATTGATATTTTCTTACTATCAAGTTGCTCTTAGTACCATTTGCCTCATGACCTAAAATTTTTGCACATGTTACTTACTATCAATAGCATCACGTAAAAAATCTTTTTTTCTAAAATATTCAACAGCAGACTACTCTTTGCTCATCATTTTGTATTTAACACTCTAAATTGAAGAATATGTTTCAATATACATTCTTCCTAATCTTTTATCTAACAAATCTGACATTTTAAACGTGCACACGGTGGGCAGTTTTTGTTTGCGTATTTTTCACGTCTTTTGTGTGCGTACCCCTCCCCCTCAACGCATTACCAAAAATTTTAATGCAGATTTACATCGATCCCAAGAATGACAAAATTCGATGCCGAAAACGTTGAAATCCATGTTTTTGCACAAACGTGTCGATAGACAAACATTAAGGAACGAAAACTAACAAAAATGAAATTGAAATTACTAACAAAAACGAAAAAAAGAATGTTAAAAAGAACGCGAAAATAAATTGGCTTCAGCAATCTTTTTTTCTCACAAAATTCAGATCGGTAGAAATTTGTGGATGGTTTTCTTTCATCCAATCAAAATTTGAAATGAATTGTGGTTGGATGAAATGAGAAAGAAAAGAATACAACCTTTTCAGGCATTCCTCCCAATGCTAAACTTTGACTCCCAAGCGCGGCAAAACGCCGATACATAACTCGGACGAAACATAACTTTCGGCAGGATTATGCAATATCTTATGAATTCAAAACTCTTTCGCCTTAGAGCCAAAAGCAAAATTTTCACATGGTGCACAACTTTTGTTTGTGTGAGTACCTTCCCCAAACATTAATAATAAAAAATTTTAATGTAGATTTGCATCGATTCCAAGAATGATTAAATTCGATGCCGAAAAAGCGGAAATCCGTGTTGACGCGGAAATGTGTCATGTCTGATTTTTGGATCAAAAATTAATTCTGTGAACTCTATTTTCTTTTTATTTCCTTGCACTACAAATGAAAATGAATTTCATCATAAAAAAAAGTCATGAATTTAAACTTAATTTTAAGATATTCTAAATTTTCAATAGTACTGTAATTTTTTCAAAATGTAAGAAACATTTGAATATCCATTGAAATAATTTATGCAGTAAAATAACAAGAACAAGTTTTTTGAAGAATGAACCCAGTGGCAGAATACTTTTCAACAGTCTGCAACGGAGGTTGGGTCTCTTAAAAATAGCCTGCAGAATAAGTGCGCGACTATAAATATTTTGCTTTCTTTTTTTAAATACTTATATCAACTTACAACTATTAAAATGCGACAAATATAAATTAAAAACATTATAACATCTTTATTATTTGTATAATATAATTGTATAAATTAATAAACAAAAGCATATGAAGATTAATCTTTTCTTTAGGAAGATGATTAACAATAATGAAGTATCAAGTTGTTTCAGAAGTAAAATTAAGCATACTACACAAATACCTATGCAGAAAATTATATTTGGGTACTTTTCCATTTTAGACACAGCACTTGGCGTCTTTCTGTTTTGGTGATTTTTTTCAAAACAATACATCACTAGCTCATATAAATGAAATATTCTTCAATATGTTAGATGTTATTTAAAAATTTATGCCTCTTGTTTATTGTAAAAAAAAAAAAAATTAAGTATGTCAAAAAATGTCTTTCTTGTATGTTTTTAATTTGAAATGCGATAAATAATTGCTTTTTTTATGAAACAAAAACTTTGAAACTTATTAGCACATTTATCTGATTTATCATTAATTTCTGCTGCAAATTCTGCGACATTGTGACTCGAGGGAAACCAGAATTTCCCTGGTAATTTTGGTAGCGTCCATCTGTTCTGGAATAATTTCTTCTTCCTCATCTCCCAAAATATCGGGCTTAGAACGTTTAAAATTGGGTAATCTTGGCTTGAACTCTGTTCCTCGTCTTCATCAATTTCAGAATTTTTTTTTTCGCTCCCGTTTGTAAAAAAATGATTGAATTGCAGGCATAGAGATCGATCGAAACTTCAGAGGTTTATTTTCATGTTGGTGTAAATAATGCTGCTTTAAGTTTTTTCGTAATAATGAACCATCGCAATCAAATAAACGATTTTTTTCTATTTACGCATCCATCTCAAAGTAAAAACGCCTGTAATTTCCAGAAACCAAAAGCTCTGTGCCAGAAATGTATCGGAATGAAACGCGTAGAAAACATTGGCCGAGACCAATACTGATATGAGGCCCCTAGCGTACTTCAAGGTCAAATCGCAGTCGCTAGGGAAGCCCTTTCAGCATAGGGAAGAAGGGGGGGGGGCGATGAGGGCTGTAGGGCGAGAGGATTCAATGTGCGTTTTATAATAATAGTCAAGTTCTTTTGCAAGCATGATTAATAACTGATATTTTTAATGATTCGATTTATTTTATGAGCACATAACTTTTTTACAAAATAGTCTGCAGACACTGTCCAAAATCTGCGACGTACGACGCAGCGATTCTGCCACTGGGAGAATGAAGAATGTCCCTTCCATATTTTTAGTAAAAATGTAAATTCTATGTAATCATTATGGAAAAAAAACTAATTAAATTTAATTATTTGCTTTAAAATATCTATTTATTTTTTTGCTGCTAACCTCACCTTATACTTCCTTTTAAAACAAAACAGATATCAAATTCAAGGCTGTTTCTACTGTGCTTCATGATATACAGTTTTAATAGCTATAATATAGATTAATTACCCACATCAAAATTATCTCCACCGACATGACGAATGCTGCCTGCTGATAGTTTCGGATTCATTTTGCACCACTTTTTAGAACACTAAGAACATTATTGCTACAGTAACACTGCACCAAGAACATTATTTCTTGGCACATCGATAAATAATGTATTGGGTGCCATTATAGTTGTATTAATATATTTAGGAACAATACAATACAGGTATCTTTCTGACATTATTCTATCTGATGCGATAGTTGGAAAATATAGAAAAAAAAAGCAAAATCTCCACAGAGAGCGAACAAGAAGTTAATGGTGTTAACTTTTACATTGCCAATTAAGCTCTTCCCTGTTTGGGCAAAGATGACGTCAGACCAGTTTTGTGCCAAAATAGGTAATATTTACCCACAAAATCCGAGAGGCGGAACTTTGATTCTTGCAAGAGAAGAGCTGCGCCCAAATTTTTTTTTTTTTTAATGTTATTGTTCATTTTGAAGAATTTTAAATCAATTTTTTTAAAAAAAAATGCTGAATTTCCCCATTCAGTCATTACAAAGCTGTCTCTTAAATTAAAGTTCATTTGCTTCATACTTTTTCATAAGTCACAACAAGTTCAGTTTATCACAACAACAGTCCGTTATTATAATATTTAACATTCAGAAAAATCACATGTTCAAATTTGAATCATTTAAAAATGATTACTATTTTTTAAGTTGGATTTCCCTTTTTAAATTAGATACTCACCCATATTTTTCTTCTTTTCCAACAAACTGAGCAATGGTTCTGATGGTTATAACTGTAAAAAAATTGAATAAATAGAATATTACAATGAAGAAACTCATATATTTATTCAATATAAGCAAATTTTACATTGTGAACGGTATTCAAACAAACAGGCCGAAAATCATTACAATATTGACCAAAACAAAATATTTTAACCATAGTTTTTGAGAAAATAATGTATACATTGAACCTCAAGTTTAATTTTTACAGAAATCAAACTATTTTCATTCTTAAAAATATTCTTTAGACTTTTACTGGAGCATTTAATAAGTAATTCCACAAATAAGAATCAAGCAAAAGCAGAAACAATAAACTTCTGGAATGAAAATATCAGTTTTCTGTTTTATCAATAATATTAATAGACAATTTATGTAAATTAATGACTTTTAACTTATTTTATTATTTAAGCAAACAAACTTATTCTATTTCAAATGTGATTTTTCCAAGCTTTTAATTTAACATAAATAAGTCTTAGTAAAAAAACTAATACATTTTGAATTCCCAACACTTTTGACTAGCAATATACACAACACAGCTAAAATTTTGAAATATTTTTTTTCATTCTGAAAGAAAACATATCAAATGAAATCAGCAACAATAAAGAATAAAAATTTATATTTTTAGATATAATACTTTTTTCTTTTTTATGGCAGTAATTTTAGAAATAAGTTTTTTTTAAAAAAAGCTTATTTACGCTATAAAAAGTTCTATCAATTCCAATACAAAGAATTCACTTAGTTCTAGAAACTATAATTTTATTATTTTTTGTAACATAGCAGGGACTATTTCTACTTTTTCAGCATTTTCCAAAGAAAAGATTTTGTTTCTCCATATATATAACTCAAAACATTTTAAAATATAAGAAAAATAATGAATACTTTAAAACTTTCCTATTTTGACAAATGTAAAATGTTTACTTCCCACTTGTTTAGGTTTTCAATTAATTTTGGTTTTTCTCAGGGATGAGATTGGCAAAAAAGCAAAAAGACTGAAATCATACGTGAGCAAAAAATTTGTACCATAATTTATATGCGAAAGATGTTTTAAGAAATAAAACATCAGAACATGCAACATGATGAAAATATTATACTATAATAATTAATAACTTAATTATTTATAATTCAGTACGTATAAATAAGAAAAAGAAAATTAAATTATTATTAAATCATTTACATTAGAAATTAACAAACAAGTTTAACACATCATCAGGGGCATCAGAAAATACAAAAATAGGCATTAAAACATATTTACCACCTGAACATAACTGAGATGCAACATTCACCCAACAGAAGTCTGAGAAGAATTATATTTAATAGCCTTTTGATAAAAGGTAGCTCAAAAAATAAATAAAAATAAGGACAAATAATTTCTTTTGCTTCATGCAATTGTGTAGTGCTCTTTACACATTTAGTGCTTTTGTGTAAAGTTAGCTCTTTCTAAATTATAATAATGTATCATATACTGAATTCCGTCTTATTTCTTTTATTTTTATACCTTTTTGCAAAAGTAACAGTACAATGATTTTGCACCTTATAAAGTGAGAGGGGTCGAGAAATTGTACAGTTACAATGACAGATTCATTTAGCATTATTGTTATTTGAAACATTTCCTTAATTGCTAAAGAAGTGGTTTTCTTTTGTTTTTTTATTTGTGTGGCTTCTGTTGGTAACAGATCTCCATTAACACGCTTCATCCCTTGTTTTGGAGGGCTCCTATCTTTGATAGATTTTTCTTCAATAAAGGATGTGTTTGTACCCTCTGCAAGTTTATTTTCAGTAGAGGCTAAAGTTTTTGCACAGTCTTCATTAGCATCTCTTTGTTTAATTACTGGCATAGTTGTTGGGACTACATTATCTCTAGAATGCCTAGGTAAATCATCGTTTTTTTTTTATTTTGAGAAGATTTTTTTTTATGTCTTATTCTCTGCTTTTTTGCTGCATTTGCACATAGTTTTTTTAGCTACCTCTTTTGACAGGAGTTTTTCTTTTTTGATGTAGTTTATTTATTTGTTTTTGTTCCAAATTTTTTTTTTTTATTATTATTTCTTCATCTTGGTATGCCCTTCAAGATGACCTTAAGTTTAATTTTTTTTTTTTGCAAAATATGCCAGAGGTTTTGTTTTCTGCAAAAAGGTGGTAATTAATATTTTGAGTGGCACAGAATATGTTGGAATGTCCATCCTTTTAGAGCTTGCTGATATAATGTTGATTTGTCAGTAGAAGATGAATCAGCTAGTTTCCTAGCCAGTGGAGCTAAGCCGTGTGGTCGAGCATATTTTCCCAGAATTTTCTTTCAAAAACGGAAGATAGAAAGGTTTCTTTTCTTTGTGTAAAAGCGGAATTTTTGGAAGAAAAAGAAAATTTTTGCGGCAAGGGGGGGGGAAACGGAAATTCGGGGGGGACACACACCGGAATTTTGAGAGAAAAAAAGCAAAATTTCTCCAAAATAACAATAAAACAGAAATCCGCCAAAAAGCAGAAGAATCTCCTCCCTGTTTTTCTGGAATTCATTAGGTAAGTTTATAATCCTAAATAAAAATCCCTTTTTAATGAAATTGCTTTTGGTATTTCAAAAATTTCCTAAGCTTCAGTCAGATTTATTTGCCAAGAGCACAACAGCAATAAAAGTTTAAATATCCAGAAAAAATTTGTAAAATTTATGTATATAAAATGGAAAAAACATTAAACACATCCATCATCACAGATGAGATATTTCGTCATTCAAGAATGTTTGCTGTGCACTAGAATTTGACTTGCATACTAATTTAAATAAGTTCAATATGTTAAAAGACGTTTTTCATTTTTGGTGTATAAAAAGTCTAAAGCGAGCACAGTTCCTATTTGTCATTTTTGGAACTCACATCCAATTCGTCTGTAGCAACGAATGCGTTCACTTGAAGTAACACTCACTCACAATTCTTTTTTTAATGTTATATATGATTGGAAACTTACCATGGAAAGGATGACTAACAATTATTGCTATAATCCTAGCAGCTGAAGATTTCACTAGTTCATTAGCATGCACAATGAGTTTCTGCTCATCAGTTAGTTCACTCTCTGGTTTCCCTAACAGACTTTCATCAATAATATTTGGCAGTTTCTATAAAGTAAAAAAAATGATTATGCAGTGCAAATATAATAAAAATATTTCATTTAATGCATTTAATGTTCTTTTTTGTTTGTTTCTTTTGAAATTGTTAAAATATTAGAAGTTTTATTTCCCTACATTTAAAAAAATCTTTTAGGTAGTATCTATATACTGGAAAATCACCCGACATGGTATGAGGGGTGCAAATTGCTTCTTCATTCGAGATTTCCCATCAAATTTGACGTGTTTAAATAGATATATATGGGAGATAAATGTTTAACATTGATTGAAAACAAAGAAAATAAACATATTTTTTATGATAGGAAATATTTTTTATTTACTTACATATTATTTACACTTCTTACAAAGCACTTGAAGCTGCTTGTCAAACGTTGCCAAAAAATATTATCAAATTATATCATCACGATTGCAATAAATAATCAGATGCATCGTGGTGTCCAAACTATATCACGCACATGATATACCACTGACGCGATTTATTACTTTCTATTAAAAAACGGAAATTAATTTGAAATATATGATTAATATAATTTAAAATTCCTCAGGAACTATAGATCACAGTGAGATAAATTTTATATCAATCGATAGCAAATTTTATTTCACTATTTTAGAGCTATTAAATTTGAAATTAGAACAATAATTACTTCTTTAAATTTAAAATTACTGAAATTTAGGTGCTCTAACAATGAAATAATGTTGTTTAAAGTCTCGCAGTGCTATGGTGCGAATTTTATTGTTGGTGATGTTAGAGAATTACCGGATCAGTGAGAGACAGATCTGGGCTATTATATCAGTAATTTATGACAATAATTTAAAATCCATTTTGTAACCCTGAGAAATGAAATATTAACAACAATTTTATTATGAAAATACAAGAAAAATTTCACACACACAACTGAGAGCCTTAATTGAAGAGAAAAAAAACATTAAAAGATTACTCAGCAGATAAATAAAATAAAAACACTTATGTTAACAAAGTGAAAATAAAATTAAATACATAATCATAACACTTTTTGAATTCAAACTACACTAATTAATCAACAATAATGCAAAAAAAGCTTTATATATACAAGTTGAACCTAATTTTCATTAAAAATATTAAATTACACATTAGGTTTGTATCTACAAGTTAGAACACCTGAATTGGTCACCAATATGGAAATCCGAACAAACAAGGAATACTTCTTAGCAATGCTTGGGCTAGACTGTAGATGTAATTGCTAGTGTTTTATGTAGTATACCAATTACATGAACTTTAAAAAAACTAACAAAATTATCATTATTTAAAGAATAAAATTTCTTTTAAATAAATTCAATAAATGAAAAATATTTTAATGAGTTTTTTTAAATAGCTTTTCACTTTTTTTTATTTTACCCCCCCCCCCCCCCATGAATACATCTTCATTGGTTAATCATCTCAATGAAAATCTTTTGCTAGAACTTTTTGAAATCACTGGATGTTATTTTAGAATTTGTCATTTTGAGTTCAGTCTTATTCTGCTTAGTGGAACTTTATTTACGGCAAGCAAAAAGATATTTTTTAATGAATAGATGGAGTTAGGAGAGAAGGTAACTGGTAGCAAAACTACTAGTAGTAGATATTTTTGGGGCTTGTTTCTTTTTATTTCAGTAAGTTCTTGTTCTAATATCCTCACTTTCAATATGCTAGTGAAGCTAAAAGATTCGTGCTCCAGTGAAGTCATAGGATATTTTTTTTAATTTTAAAAAAATATGCCTGCTGTTGATTTTAGACGCTGGAGGTATAGCATGCATTGTTGAAATTCTTCAACAGAAACAAGAGCTAGTACAATCATGACCCACATTTGCAAAAATTAGAAAATAAAATAGAAAATGGTGCACTCACAACCCATTACTGGAAAGGGTTTGAAGCTATTTTCTGCTGAAAATGAAATTTGGATTAAACTTTAAGCAATTAATCACTAAGTGCAATCATTGCACTTCAGTGCTTACATTAGCAACCAACTTTCCTCGGTGGCATTAGTAGCCGAATTGCCTTGGCGACTTGGGACCCTTTAAGGATGGCAGGGTTCCAACTTGTAGATTTCAACACTGCATTATTTTGTCTAAAAATCAACTAAATATCAAAATTTTAGAACTCTTCTTCTTACCTCTTCAACTATTAAGTAGGTAGATAAATTCAAAAAATTACTAGTAAGTCTGGGTGTTAAACCTGTATATAGTCCCCAAAATCCATTAACTTTTTTTATGTATTTCACTAAAAAAGAATGAAAATGGAATTTTAAATACATACAAAAAAATTATAGTATAATATTCAGAAAGATGAAATTTAAACTGTTACATCATAACTATCAGAGGTTTATTCAAAATTATATTTACTATAAGTAAAAGCTCCTGGCAGAGCCAAAGCAGGCCTTCCAAACATGGTGCGACATGGAACAGGAGCAATAGGTTCATGTCCAATCTGGAAAATATACACATAAAAGCTTATTTATACTAAATGCACTTATAAAAAAATTACAGAGATGTCTGAAACAGCTGATACTTTGATATCAATATTTTATACATTTAAAATTCAAATATAGCTAATAATAATAAATTATACAGGGTGTACATAAATGAATATCCCAACTTCGCATAATTCTTAGTTAGGGCCATTAAAAGAAAACAAAACAAAGTGCAACCTTGTTATTCATCGGAAATAAAAAATAACAGTTGAAAGTTTGAATTCAACACAGTTATAAGCAGTGACGGCGAGTCGTGGCAGCCGCCCCCTCTCCAACTTTTTGTTGGGAAAAATGAAATTTTTATTTTATTGTAGCTACTTAAAACTGAGAATTATTTAAAAGCAATAGTGTCCAGGAAAGTTAGCTAATTCTGTAGCTAAATTTTAAAATTTTGTGGTCTACCCCTATACTCCGGGTACTTTTTAGCCCCTCCAGAAACATGAATGATATCGAGGAGGTACGATAACTCATCCCACACTCTTTTCAGCATGTCAGGTGTGATGCTTTGAAAAGCTGCAGATATGTGTGTCTTAAGTTCACGTGTCATAAGCTCACATTGAACACTTATAACTCAGTTGGATTTAAACTTTCAATTGCTAATTTTGACTTCTGATGAACTAAAAGGTTGCACTTTGTTTTGTTTTCATTTAAAAGCCCTGCAAAGTTGGGATATTCATTTATGTACACCCTGTATATGTAGAGTGTTTAATATGGGTAGTACTGAAACAGGAAAGAAAACAAACTGATGAGCTGTAATCCTGTTAGAAATTACTCTTTAACTGAATTCTTCATTTAACTTTCCAAGCATACCAATAAGAGTTTTCTATTTCTCATATTTGACTTAAAAGCAGATTTATGTATTTTTTTAATATTTCATGGCTAAAATAATTTCAAAAGTTTATCTGCTTTGAAATCTTTTTTTACAAGATTAAAATTCTTTTTTTATTAATACAATTGGTCACTTGGAGGATTAAAGGAAACTTTATAAAGTTAAACCTAGAAGATTTAAAGAAATGAATTAATAGTGACTTAGTATGTGAGAAATAAGCAAAATTACTGTATCTTGTACTTTATTTTAGTTTCTTAGAAATAATTCGCTACAAAATAAAATGAATGTAATAATGATAATAATTATGAAATTTATGAGAGTTGGAAATTTAGTAGTGACAGCCACATAATTACAGCCAATATAACATTGGCATGAGCTTGAAAAATTTATTTCACTACCATTGTGTACAGCTTGTTTCTAGAGATGTAGAAGACATAGAATACCTGAAGCAGTACTAGTTTTGTTGATGATACAGATAGAAATGTTTGGTACCAGCCCGTGACTGAATTTTTTACAACCTGTGACTGAAAAAGGAACCACTTCTCTTAGCATTCCCTACCCAACTGTTCCAGAGATTCTTAAAGCAAAAGACTGCTCCATCTGAACCATCAATAGAACTGGTACTGCTTCAGGTATTCTATGACTTTCACATTGCTACAAGAAAATTGTACACCGAAGAATTATAAAAGTTTCAAGATAATAACAATGTTGTATTGGCTGTAGTTATATATTGCACTATTAAATTTCCAACCCATTAACAATAAATCCCTTCATGAACTTTTGAATTCACATAAAACTTTACTCTTTTCATGTAATTCTAATCCTCCATTGTGACATTTTAAGAGAAAGTTTATGAATAATCAAAACCAATCAATAGTTAAGACATATACTTTATTTATTCTTTATATTATTTGAATGATGTTTGTTGTGATTTAGTATTCAATCTGTATTTTGTACAGTCAATGACTTACTTACTTCTCATTTCACTTTTGCTGCATCTTTTTTTTCCCCTCAGTGTGCTTTTCTCTTATTGGTTAATCTCTGTCTGATAAGTATAAATATATTTCTTTTATAAATATTTGTTTAATTATTTCTGAAAAAAAAGCTATAATAAAAGGTTGCATTTTTTAAAAAGCAAACTCATAAATTGACGTATACAGATTTGAACATGTACAGATTACATTGTTGAAGAAATTCATCAACAGCCAAGGACTGAAAGCAAGAAAAGAATAACTTAATTTTTTACATTCTTCCTGACAATGCTTTAAAGATATTACCTGATTGTTAACAAACTTTAGGCTGTATTAATACTTTATATTCAAACAGGATGCCTAGAAAACCCAAGAAGCAAATGTTTAACCTTGAAAGTTCCCATTACTTTCTTTTACATTAATCAAGCCTTGCTGAACAAACCTCAAACTCTTAAGTTAAAGTCTAAATTCACAAAAATTTTGCATCCATGTGAGAAAATGAAAAACAGGATGGAGTGAGGAGTTCATTAAGATTTTTAAGTCTGATGAAATGATTTTGTACACTTACATTAGATTTGCATTAATAACAACATTCTGGTTAAAATATAAAAATCACCATAGTAAAATAGTTAATATACTCATTTGATAATTACAATACTTCCCAACAAATGAACAACATGTCTTTAAGATAGTATATTGGTTTTAAGACATGCAAACTTTATATTTAGTTATAATGTGATATTAATCAGAACAATCTCAGTTTATTAATATTATTTAAGTTATTATTCACTATAAAGTTGAGCAAAAAATATATAATTAAAAAAGAAATGAATATGACAGGGGAGATTTCTTTATAAAAAGCTGAATTTTCGGCTATTTGCATTTGAAATATAGAAAGTTAGAGCATTAAATTTCAATTTCCCATTAGGTCCCACTCAACTAGTTTCAGGCATCTAATGAAAACAACTGCCCAAACAAGCATAATGCACAAGAAAATTTTTTTTATCCGTTCAGTAAACTACTTACATATCGAACCTACCTTTCCTACAATAAACAAACAAATATTCGTTTGCTCAAATGCTAAAAACAATGTAAACTACGATGCAAGCAAAAAAGTTGTACGAACAATAGAAAAATGCGTATAGTACTTTCAAATTTTAAATGTTTTGAGAGGGTGAACACCATTTCTATAAGGTATTTGACACTTCTTACCTGAATCAATACTTTCACATAATCCAAAGGATAGCCGGCAGCAACTACTCCTAACCTGCCCAAAATCTGAAACCATTCAAAATTACTCTCAACTACTTCAGACCGTTCCTCAGTTACCGCCATACTTCTCCGTAACTATTAGAAAAATAAGTTAGAAACAATCATACGATAAACAAATACTCTTGATCGAGATAATGGATAGGTTATTCCGGGTTGAACGCATCCGAAAGAACGAATCCGTCAGTGACCAGCCGGCTCAAATGTCAAATTCTCATTTACTTGGATAACGAGTCAAGGAAAGAGTTTGATTTGAAATAATAATCTAAGTTCTATAGAAAGAAATTGATCATGCTGGGAAGTTTTATTTTTTTACGAGGCATTCATTTTTTTTCAACGGGAATTTCAAAGCCCGACTAGATCCAAGTATAGAAAAATTTGCTCTTTTAATAGATTGAAGAAAGTCTGTGGGGACAGTCTCAGCTTTGTTACAAAGGATTCAGCCTCTATATATTTATATGGATCTAGTTCTCCTTCAAGAGATCTATTCTGGTACCCCCGGTTGGGTTGGGTTCCACACGTTAACCACGCCCCCCCACCCAACCGGGGGTACCAAAATAGACCCCATTATCTTGTCATGACAAATTTGACGAAACTCCTGCAAAGGAACTTAGCATAATTGATCACCCACCTTCCAAAGCAAGTTTGCCATGAAACTGACACGGCATATTTACGACTCCCCACGCAGCACAAGATATTGTCTTATATCATAAAATTCGAGAAAGTAATATTGTACAATATTTTTCCCAATATTGAAACAGTATAAAACGTAAGACTTTTTCAATACTGTACAATGTTTTTCTCATAATATTGGATAATGTCATATGGTATAATATTATACAGTATTTATATTAAATAATATTGTACCATACTGAATGATATTATATAATATAACATTATAGTGAATATTTAAAAAAAATACATTTTAGAATCATGGAAATATATTAATCATTTAATTCCGAACTTCTAAGTAACACTTCGTTAGTTTTTGAACACATCTACTTACAGCGAGCTTTGAACCCGGGACCATCGGAACACGAACCAGACACCTTACCGCTTGACCAGCGAGACTTACATCTGTGAGCGTAAATGATGATAATGAAATGTAGTTACAAAGTTCGGATCTGCGAAATTTCATGTTCATTCACAATTAATCTGAATAGTTTTCTTAATTAAATTATCTTTTATCGTTACAATTTCGAGTTCAAAATGAAATTAGAAGTCAAAGAGGAGGCAATTTTAGCTCTTATCTAAGTTTGCTAATTTTAATAAATTAAAAGGCAATAAAGTTTAAAAGTAATTATAATAATATGTTTGAAAGGTTTTGAAATAAATTTGAAATTTATTTATTCCTCTTTCAACGTATTACAAGACGCCTTGAACATTTATAATAACGTTATTGATTAAAAATCAAGTACAAGATTCGCAACAAAAAATCACGTGCATATTTTTACGATGAGAATAACACTCAAATTTTTAATCCATATGTGAGAGCTGTTTTATGGTTAACTTCATTAGTTGAATCCGGCCAGCCTTTTATATACAGTAAAACAAAATGACTATGTAAACATTATTATTTAAATGAACATTTTTTTTAAATACTTGTTCAGGACATTGAATAATATAGTGTTATTGTATTACAATGCTGCCATCTGGCGACCAATAAGAATAACTTCACCTCAAAATAAGATTCAACGTTGCATAATAAAGTGTTACGGTATTTTTGTGCTGCCATCTTTCGGACATAAGAATAACTTCACCTTAAAATACTGATAAACGTCGATAAATATAGAAATCAAAATATCATGTGCATTGTATTGTATAGTATGATATAATATTCAGCATCTTAAAGAATAATTGTTCCAGCGGTGTTCTTGTAATAAAACCTCCAATCGAGTGATATCCTGAGTTAAAATGAAGGTTTTTTATAAATAAACATTGCTTTTATATTATTTGTGAAAATTTAGTATCTCGGAAATACTGATACATACAATACAATACTTTATTACAGTATTCGGTGTTCATAATATTGTATAACATTGTGCAAACATTATATAATATTTCTGTGCTACCTGGGTCATGACACCCCACATAGCACCCACACTTGTAGCAAGTGTGCTTTTTTTGGATATTAGCTTGTCGTGACAAACTTGATGTGGCAACTTTGCAGCAAATTCCTACAAATTAACAAAGCATAATCGACCAACACACTTGCAAAACAAGTTTTCTGTGAAGTTGCCCAGATAGCAATTTTAGTTTGTCGCAAAGTTGCAGCAATCTTGCTCTGCAAATCTGCAAGCTTGACACGGCAAGAGTGTAAGCTTGAAACAAGTTAACGCAAACGAGTTAGTCACCATGCGTCAAACTTGTCACAAGCTTGCAGCGTCAAACTCATTGCAAAGGCCGCGGTGGCCTAGTGGTAAGGTCTCGGCTTTGGTGCCGGAGGGTTCCAGGTTCGAAACCCGATTCCACTAAAGATCCGCCGTGTATGTACGGCAGATCCGCTGTTGCATGCAAAATCATACGTAGTGACCAAACGACCTCCAGTTGGTGTGGCGTGGAAGTTTGGAGAGTGTTTCATGTGTCATCCTCGTCATCTGACCGCGGTTCAAAATTACGAGGTCCGTCCCAAAATAGCCCTCGTGTTGCTTCAAAACAGGCCGTTAATATAACTAAACTAAACTCAATGCAAACTATAGCAAAAGCAGAGGACGAAGACAACCCCGGACTCGAACCCCCCGACATCCCGCTTCTTAAACCTGTCGTCTTAACCACTCAGCCAGCTAGACTCTGAAAGGAGAAGATACCCAGACAGCAATTTTAATTTGCAGCAATCTTGCTCTGCAAATCTGCAAGCTTGCAACGAGATTCCCAGATAGCACGTAAGTTTGCAGCAAGTTTGATTTTGACTTGATATTAGATTGTCATAGCAAATTTGACGCGTCAAATTTGAAGCGAACTTGTAGCAAATTCGCCGTAACAACTAGAGCCACCTGCTGCAAGTTCACCGCGACAAATAGCGCCACCTCTTTTGCAAGGCAAATTTTCAAAACAAGCTTTATGCAAAGATAGCACAAAAAGATAATTATCTTTGTCTCTGTTTTAAAAAAAACATCCGATTTTTAATAGCAACTCCTAGACCGTCCTTCTTTTTATTAATTCAATAAATCAATGATAATTTGTAAAAATACTAACTTTTTTTATGAAAAAGATTTTGAAACATTTTCCGTATTTTTACTAAAAGTTTTTTCTTTAAAGAAAACTATATAGCCTTTTTCTTAATGTTGAAATTTTAACATTTATAAACAAAATTAAACCGAAAAAACAGTCAATGTTTGTTGAAATATAATAACTTATACATTTTGTCCCATTTTAAAGTAATTACTTTTGAACTCTAATTTCATAATTTATTATACTAGCAAAACGAAGTTATTAGCGAAAATCGCTCTCTTTGACTTCAAATCATATTCTCAACTCAAAAAATTAATGAAATCAAGAAAATAGTTTAAAATATATCGTATACGAATCTAATCGAACGATGTATTAGCGAAATCTATCTTCGCCTCTCGTAGTCGAGCTGGCCGAGTGGTATAGACGTCAGGCTAACAAGCGGTAGGTCAAGAGTTGGGGTCTAACCGGGTTGTGTTCGTACTCTGCTTTTGCTATAATTTGCAAGGCAAACTTGCTGCAAGTTCGTCCCATGGTGACTTCGAAGCTTGCGTTAACTTGTTTCACACTTGCATTCTTGTCGTGTCAAACTTGCTGTAAGCTTGCAGATTTGCAGTGCAAGTCTGCTGCAAATTTGCTGCAAACTAAAATTGCTATCTGGGTTGACACGGCAAGAGTGCAAGCTTGAAACAAGTTAATGCAAACGAGTTAGTCATCACGCGCCAAACTCATTGCAAACTATAGCAAAAACAGAGTACGAATACAACCTCGGATTCAAACCCCCGACATCTCGTTTCGTAAACCTGTCGTCCTAACCACTCAGCCAGCTATACTCTGAGGGAAGAAGATAGATTGTGCTAACAGATCGTGCATACGATTTATTTTAAACTGTTTTCTTGATTTCATTAATTTTTTAAATTTTGAGTTAAGAATATGATTTGAAGTCAAAGAGAGAGCGATTTTCGCTAAAAACTACTTTTGCTAGTAGAATAAATTATGAAATTAGAGTTCAAAAGTAATTACTTTTAAAATGGGACAAAAATGTAAGTTATTGTTCTTCAACAAACATTGACTGTTTTTAGGTTTAATTTTGCTTATGAACGTTAAAATTTCAACATTAAGAAAAAGGCGATATATTTTTCTTTAAAGTGCGAGTTCTATATTTAGAAAAAAGATGGAGAATTTTTCAAATTTTTTTTTTAAAAAGTTAGTTTTTTTTACAAATTAACAGTGATTTATTTAATTAACAAAAATAGGAGGGTATAGGAGATGTTATTAAAAATTGGATGTTTTTTAAAACTGAGACAAAGATTATCTGTAAGTGTGATGTATCATCTTTGCAGCAAACTTGTTTTACAATCGTGGTGTGAAGCTTGTCATAACAACTTCACAGCAGACTTGTTTTACAAGTGGGTTGGTCGATTATGCTTTGTTACTTTGTAGGAAGTTTGCTGCAAAGTTGCCACATCAAATTTGTTATGACAAGCTAATATCAAGAAAAATCAAACTTGCTGCAAGTGTACATGCTAACTGGGATCTCCTAGACCGGCCTTCTTTTTATTAAGTCAATAAATCAATGAAATTAAAAAAAAACTAGGTCTATAAAAATTTTTTAAAAATTCTCCATCTTTTTACGAAATATAGAACTCGCACTTTAAAGAAAACATATCGCCTTTTTCTTAATGTTGAAATTTTAACGTTCATAAACAAAATTAAACCTAAAAAACAGTCGATGTTTGTTGAAAAATAGTAACTTACATTTTGTCCCATTCTAAAAGTAATCACTTTTGAACTCCATTTCATAATTTATTCCACTAGCAAAACATAGTTACTAGCGAAAATCGCTCTCTCTTTGACTTCAAATCATATTCTCAACTAAAAAAATTAATGAAATCCAGAAAACAGTTTAAAATAAAACGTGTAGATGAACGATCTATTAACGCAATCTATCTTCTCCTAGCAAAGTCCAGCTGGCTGAGTGGCTAAGGCGACGGACTATGAAGTGTGTTGTCGGAGGTTCGAATCTGAGGTTTGTCTGCGTACTCTGTTTTTGCTATAGTTTTCAATGAAATTTACGCGACAAATCTGTGGCAAGTTTGACGCGTTTGGGTTAACTTGTTTCAAGCTTGCACTCTTTCCGTGTTAAACTTGCTGCAACTTTGTTGCAAACTAAAATTGCTATCTGGGATAATGACGAAGGGAAAACTATTCTTCTTCTGGCTGTGGTCCGAGCTGGTATAGTGGTCTGTATACGCGCCTATGCATCCCTTGATTGCGGGTCCATATATAGGGATGTATAATCCACGTTTTTTTGAGTAACAAATATTTTTGCTATTGGTATTTTTAAATATCTATTCCAAATAACTGTTATTTCAATCATACTTTTAACTTTCAAAAAGTTTTACTAAGTATCAGTAAAGTGTTCTAAAAATTCAAATAAAAAAACTGTTATTACTTCTACTTATTGTTAATACTTTCTATTAATTTTTAATGTCTAGTTCTTTGTATTGTCAACAGATGGCGCCAGCAGAAATTTTTGCAGAAAGAAGTCATCCTTCGACGTCACAGTCGCAGTGTTTGGTGCTATCACAGTATGGGATCTTTACCGGGACTATTCTTTTTTTTTAATATACAATTACCGCGATTCTGTCAATCAAAGAAAAAAACGAATACTGCTCCTTTGAGTTCCCGACGAAACTTCGAATTACAAAAGAGACGCTATCATTCGAGAACGCATATCACAATAGGGGGGGGGGGGGTTCCCCCGAACGCCCCGTTAACCCGCGATGAGCGGGGGAAGTGCGAAATGTGATATAATACCAAATGAGGTGGGGGTAGGGTGACCTGCGCGGTGAAGCATGGCTTGCTTATCTGGAAGGTCAACGGTGAAGACTCTGTTTCCCCCGGGTGGGTTGTGGTGATGTCCCCCTGTGTGTGGAAGGTAGTTCATGCTTTTAATGGCCCCATCTGTTGACAGTATATATAACTAAGAAATAAAACCTCTCAAAATTATATTAAAAAGAAAAGAAATTAAAATAAAAAACGCTTTGCGTACATTTTATACAAATGACTGAATCACGTCTATTTGACAGTAGTATTCATCTCTGGTTTTGTGATTCTTTTAATATTGTGTAGAAAATAATAGTTCGTCAAATATTCGCCATCCCTACCCATATAGCAATTTTAGTTTGCAACAAATTTGCTGCAGTCTTGCTCTGCAAGTTTGACACGGCAAGACCGCAAGTTTATAACAAGTTTGCAATAAGTTATCGCAAACGACGAAGTCACAATGCGTCAAATATGCAGTGAACTTGTCGTGCAAGTTCATTGCAAACTAACAGAAAAAATAGCTTCCTGTTAGGGATTTATTCCCCACCACCTTCCTTCTTCAAGGCGGGGTTGCCTTCGTACAGAGGGATGACCCTTTTCCTCCCTCTTCTTCTGACCGCACACTAAGTTATTTTTTAAAGGAACTTTTACAATCCGAGGGTATATAGAAGACGGCGCGATTCGAACCCATGATCAGCGGGTCCTTTGGCGGGTATGCTAACCAAAATATCAGTGGAGACTCCAGCAAAGAAGGGAAGAATGGAGTTTTTGCTTCGTCATTGGGTCATGTTGTCAAGTTTGCCGTGCGAACTTCGCGGCAAACTTGTTTTGCAAGGAGGGTGGTCGATTAGGCTATGTTACTTTGCAGGAGTTTCGATGCAAATTTGTCACGTCAAGTTTGCCATGACAAGATAATATCAAGAAAAAATCAAGCTTGCTGCAAATGTGCATGCTATTTGGGGGTTCGAATCGCACTCTCCTCTACATGTCCTTGGATCCTAAAAGTAAGTTCCATTAAAAATAACTCAATACACTCCTAGTTTGCGGTCAGAAGAAGGGGAGGGAAAAGGGTGGAAGGCATCCCCACCGTCCTATTCCGCGATAATAAAAGAGTATGGAAAAAAGGAGGTTTCCCTCTGTAGGAACGGCTTTGAAGAAGGGGGGGGGGAATACCCAATATCCTTGAATATGCAGTAAATTTGACACAGTAAGCTGTTCTTTTCTCCTGGTTTGCAATGAATTTGACACGACAAGTTCGCTGCAAGTTTTTCGCACGGTGACTTCGAAGTTTGCGTTAACTTGCTGCAGTCTTGTTATGAACTTGAGGTCTCGCCGTGCTGAACTTGCTGCAAATTTGTTGACTTGCATAGCAAAACTGATGTAACTTTTTTGCAAACTGAAATTGCTATATGGGATTCTAGCGAATCAGTCAAAGGATCTGAAGAATCTATAACTGAAGAATTTTTAGTAACCATCAATCATACTCGGTTTTAAAGCTCGCTTTTCTGTGTATTTACTCTGTCTATGGTTAGTATAACAAGACGACCTATCTCAAACTAAATTAGTATTAATTATTAAACTAACCACGGTGATTTCAGTGGTGAGTGAAGGTCTCGGCGTCTGGAGTATAGTATCATTACTTAACTCTCACCATCAGATTTAAATTTAAAAGTGACACTAATATACTAAGGCTTTGTCTCCAAAAAGCCTCCTAAGACTGGCTACAGGAACACCAATACACCACTAGGTGGTCTAATGGTAAAGTGCCGGTTTCGGGACCTCTGGGTTCAAAACCCCACAAAATATCCGTCATTTGCACCGACAGCGTGCAGTCAAATTCGTCAGAGTTAAACGTCATTTTGTTGGTGTAATATGGAAATATGGAAAGAGACTGTCGGGTGAGGTATCGTTCTCGTTCTGACCACAGTTCGAAATTACAACGTCCGTCACAAAACAGCCTTTGTATTTGTTCAAAACGTGTGTTGCAACTTTGTATTGCAACTAAACTCAGATCAAACAAATTACCAATGCATGGAATTAAATGATCCGCGGAATCAACTCTTTTCCACATAAGGGCCGGAGATTAATGCTGCGTTTGTCCAACAGGGCAAAGTCTTGAGATCTTACGCCTGACATACTAAGGAGTATTAACTAGTATTCTCTTAAGTTATTGATTGTGGAATTCTTGCACTTTCCTCATTCTCTTTATGACCATAGCCCACAAAATAGATGAAACATAGAGGAGGGTTGATCTTATAGTTGATTTTCAGGACCAAAGCTTGTACTTGATCATAATGCGCTCTGACGACAATAAGCTGACATAGACAAATAGTGATCACTTTAGATTAATGAAGGGTCAATTGGATTTGAGTATCAAAGAATAATTTACGGGTCTATTCTGGTACCCCAGTTGGGTTGGGAGACGTCACTTTTCCCGCCCGTTAACGACAAGTGCGATTCTCGTACCCGTTTTTCCAACCGGTTGGGATCTCGCTCGGTCGAAAAAAGGACTCCGATTTCTCGCCAGCTCTGTACCTGGCGTAAACGCTATTCGCTAGCGAGAAGTGTTGTTTCGATATCAGAACGTATCAAATTTTCGTTTAAAATGGAGGCTGCTAAGACGTTAATTGTGTTTTGAAAGGGTTTAGCGGGATAAATGTAATCCATTTGATCAATCTGAAGAAGAATCTATCAATTGCTTTAGATTTTTTAAAAAGTAGTTAAATCTTTTACTACTCCATTAAGATAGTCAATAATAATAGTTGATAATTAGCTAAGAACAATTACATTTAAAGATTTAATTACTTAATATTTTCTTATTAAATTAAATTAGTGTAACCTTTTAACATTTTTTTTAACATTGAGTGCGGAATGACTTTCCTCATTCCGTATATATCATTACAATTTTTTTTATTTGGATTTTAATTCAATGAAATTTGTCAAATATTTACAAAGTAATTGCAAAATCTGACAATAAAAGAATTTTTCTTGTTTCTTGATAAAGATGTAATTTTTTAATGTTGTGAAAACTTGCTGAATTTAATAACTTTTTTCCCTGTTTTATTTTCTTATGTAATTGGAAAAATAAACAAATGGTTTGTAATTTTAATTTATAAGATTTATTCATGTTAAAATAATTGGCATGGAAAAAAGTTTATTACTTTTCCTCTCTCTAGAAAACTGGTAAAATTACATCAATATATTGAAAAAAAGACTGCAATTTATGTTCTATAAATGTATAATATTATTATAAATGTATATTTTGTAAAAGATAAATGGTTTAACCCCCCCCTTAACAATCGACTTATGAAAGCAAGAAAAATGCATTATAATGCATCTTAAAAGAGCAGAAGTTAAATCTTCCCACCTCTTACCCTGGTGTCTTTTGAAAAGATGAGATCAACTTTCCCACTTAAAATTTGTGGATATTTTTCAAAATAATAATTTCGAGTTGGGAAGCAAATATACGCTTCGCCATAGTTCCTTTGGCGATTCAAAACTCGAACTGAGTCTGAAACTACGCATGACGATTACTTGATTTGCTGCGCCCGCAGCAGAAATACGTCACTTCCTAGCGTAAAACGAGATGTTCGAAACGACCGAGGTACGAGAATCAGACCCCTTCTTTCGGTCGAGAAAAAGCGATTAACGTCCCGCGGTCGAAAGGCGAAACGCTTCCAACCCAACCGGGGGTACCAGAATAGACCCCAGATTCTCTCAAAGTAATTCTATTCAGTCACCCATGGGACGGATAGGCTGAATATTTGAATATCCTATTAGAGCAAGGTATTCTACGCTATCTCCACGATTTTGCTACGATAGTTTGAATGCCGCTCAACATCGTAAATATATCGTAGGAATATCCCAGGTAATCTTGTGCTAATAGGCTAGGTTCTAATGAGATAATAAAAAATGCATCCGTGGTTTCGGATATCATTCTGCATTTCGAACTCCTGACTCATATGATGAGATAGTACTTCAGTAACTGTTATGTTAAGAAAAGCTACCTTGAATGAGTTTGGTAACACGTCGTAGCCGGTGACAAGTACTTAAGTTCATTTGAAATCCAAATTGTTTCGCTATGATATTATTACCAACAAAATTCTGATGCAGGTATATAGGAAACTTAGAAAAACTTTACTCAGTTTATGAGTAGTGAGATTCAAATGTAGTTTTGAGGAAGATTTAAAAGAGAATTGGGGTTTGGAATGCGAAAAACCATAGTCATTTACCAGCATTGATGAAAATAGCTATTTTTTGAGCAAACAGTTAATCAACCAGCGGGAGTGGCCTCCCCTAAACTTTCTCGTATACTTTTCAAACATTTCCCTTCCCCCTGCGTTGATAAAAAGTTCGAACCAACTGTAACCCAGAATGCAATGACTATCAGAAGGTTTTTCATTGTAGATTATAGTGATAGTAAAATATTGAGGTGAATAATCATATTCAAAAAGATGCGTATGTATTAAAACTTCGTAATATATATATATATATATATATATATTTTATCAAACTCCAGCAATGCGAGTTCCGCGTGCGGAGAAGAAAACAGGAGAACAGCTTGCGCATGCGCAGCGATTGCTTCCAGTACACCAGTAAAACGAGACGCCCTAAATGTTTGCTTCCTTACAAAATCTCGCCGCCAGAATTGATTTTTGGCAAACTGCCAAGTTTTCGGAGTGTCCCTTCTTTGCACAGGCATTTCTACCAGTACGCATGCGTATGGAGTTAAACAAGTATGCGATTATACAGACCGACAGATAGTCAGCCCGTTGACGGATTTGCCCAAAATTTTATACGGACCTACATTCATGACGGTAAAACTGTGTATGAAATTTTATCCATCTGGCTTTTCAAGTTTTTGAGTTATAGCGTTCGCATGACCTCGAACATACAGACAGACAGACTTCCCGTTGACGGATTTTATCCAAAATTTGATAGAAACCTACAAATTATGTTTAAAGACCACATACCAAATTTCATCTCCGTAGCTCTAATAGTTTTCGAGTTATCGTGTTCACAGACATACAGACACACAGACAGACATAATTCTAAAATAGTGTTTTTCGGAATCAGGGAGGTCTAAAACGTGGAGATTCGTCAAAATCTCGAGTTCGAATTTTTTGGCGATTACAATACTTTCTCTTTGTATACTTCGTATACGAGAAAGTAAAACGGTAATGTAGAGAATAAATGTGGCAGTGATGATTCTACATACTATTCGAATTCGAAATTAAATCCACATAAGAAGATTTATTGAGTTTTTGGGATCTTATGAAATCTGTAGTCTCTGAGGCTTTGATAGCTCCAAATCCGGAGTGTATGATTTTCGGGGGAAAAAACGCTTTTGAACTTGATGTGCTTAATTACGCTTGGGTTTACAATGTCATTGTGTTGAAATTGATTCCTAAATCTGTATTGATTTAAGCTTTTTCAATCGGGCCAAAGTGGTATTACCGCAGACACCTTGTAAGGATAGAAAGGTAAGATTATATAAAAGGGATTTTTACTTTCCTCCAAATTATATGTGATTTAGGGTACGTGCCTTTAGGTCTTATTTTTAACTTTTCTAACTTCAATTTTATCCATGGTTACGTCTTTGGTGAGCATGCATGTTCAGTTCTAACAGCAGGTTCATGAAATATTTGCGAGATATTCTGCATGTGATTTCATAGTTCATTTATTTATTGAATTTCAGAAGGGAATCTCACTGGAGGCGGATAAAATTTTACTATCGAAACTACTACAAAAGTCTCTTTAAAAGTTTTTGGTTATTCACCAATTACAGACTTAATTTCATTTTTTTAATCCCCAAAAGGTGAAAGGTTTTTATTCACTAAACAGTGGCTCCCAAAATTGAGTATACACTACTCTCTCTCTTCACTAAAGGTGTTAAAATGTTATAATAAATTCACGTTTAAGCTTAAGAGCTGAAAGAATAATAAAGGACACATTAAGAAACATATAAAACGCGTAAATAAGAACAAAGGATTGATAATATCTTTATTAACATAAATTTTATGTCAAAGTTACAAATTTCTTAGTCACAAAATTGAGTATACAGTTATTCTAACTCATTAATAAAAAGAAAAATTACATGAACTAATATTTTGTTGTATATCCTTTTGCTTTCAAAACAGCTTTTAAACGGCATGGGATTAAGTTAACAAGAGTTTGTGTCGCCTGAGGTTATCGCCGTTATTTTTGCTCATTCTTCTTGTAGCACAGTTTTTAAGTGTTCTTTTTTCCTCATGTTGTGTTTCTGAGTAGATATTTCCAGTTTAGATCGCAAATTTTCAACAACAATGAGGTCTGTGGACTGAGGTGACGCAATCATATTTTATACTTGAATAATAAACGTAACTTCACAATTTCGGCTGTAAGTTTTAGGTCGTTGTTATGTTGAAAAATATAATTTGACCCTAAACTCAGTTTCTGCACACTTTGTTTTAACCGTTTGAGTGCGGCGAAGCTCTATCGCGCTTCGCTTTCTATGTGCCGAAAATGCCGCCGCACTCAAACGGTTAAATTTTTATTCAGTATATCTAAATATTTCATTTTATCCATTATGCCATCGATAAAAACAGAAATCTCCACTTCATTTGCAGACATAGAACCCCACACAAGGACTGAGCTTCCCTCAAGCTTGACTGTAGGAATGGTGTTTGGGGCAAGTAGTTCAGAATCAGGCTTTAACCAAGCATAGATTCGACCATCACTACCAAAAATATTAAATTTATGTTTGTCTCTGAATATGACTTTATTCCAAAAATCTTCAGGCTCTGAAATATGCTTTTTAGCAAAAACAGTTCTTTGATCTCTATTGACTTTGGAAATTAAAAGTTTTTCTATAGCTAAAATTCCATTATAATTAGCTTTCCTGAGCATCCATCTAAATGTTTCTGCTGAAACATTCATTTCTATTGCTGTAGACCTCGATGTAACAATTTCTACAGCAATCAATTTAGAATTTTTTTCGTATTTGTCTAAAAAGGTTTCTCTTAATCGTCGAACTGAGAATTACTTTTCTTATTCTACGAGGCTTATTTGTTATTAGTTCAGATTTTTTTATACTTTTGGATGTATCCATGACTACGACAAGCCTTCTTTGCAGTTTTACGTCGAGATTTGTTTTATTCAGACATTCGAATTACAAGTTTCGGGGTATCAACACATGTTTCAGTTCTAGAGCTAATTTTGAGAATTAAAAAAATATATAAAAACTTATTTCTCTCATGAATATCAATTCCTGATGCATTCCAGCACCAAATTTATTACACTGGTTCATTTAAAGAAAAGTACTGGTGGCCAAATCCAAATTTTTATGAAGTGTATATTCAATTTTGTGACTCTCTAATTTGGAATTTCAACATAAACATTTAGCCAATTAAGTTATTATCATTTCCTCATTTTGATTTCCTTGCTTAACATATTCTATAATGAGCATTTTAACTCTCCTGTAAGTATTGATATTAAATGAATATTTTATGTTGCTATTTTAGGCGTTTAATCAAGAACGTGAGTGGTGCATACTCAATTTTGGGAGCCACTCTATATGGGAAGTTTTTCCAGTTGGTGGAGACAACTTTGGGTAATACGTAGACAGACAAAAAGAGACAATTATTCCTTTGACAGATTTCGTCTAAAATTTGATGCAGATCTACAAGTTTGGTGTAAAGAACGATTACCAAAATTCAACCATCTGGCTTGCATTTTCTAATTATCACCTTCCTGCGATCTGTTCGACAGATCACCAAACAGTAGACCCATCGTCGGATTTGGTTCAAAATTTGATACCTATCCACAATCCTGGTGACAAAACCATGTACCAAATTTCATCCATCCAGATCATTAAGGTTTTGAGTTATCGTGTTCACATGTTCATGGGTAGACAGACCTCCAGTTTATGGATTTAATGCGAAATTTGATACAGTTCTACAATTTGTTGTAAAGATAAAATACTAAATTCATTCGTCAAACTAGTTTTAGCTTGAGTTATCGTATTCATATCATGACATAATTCAAAAAAATGTGTTTTTAGGACCCAGAGAGATTTGAAATGTGGAGATTCCTCAAAATCTCGATGTCGAATTTTTTGATGATCACAATACTTTCTCTTTGTATATGAAAAGGTAAAAAACAATAAGCGAAATCATTTCCAAATTCATGGGAGATGAGCTTCTTTTCTCAGCAAATATTTTTTAGTGTCCTTGGTTGTTTGTATTCGTGGGAATTTAAATTTGTTTATTCTACAATAATAGTGAGAAAAATAATTTTGCAAAAGTACGTTTGTTTAACAATGGTTGTATTTTCTCTTTTCGTACTTTAAACAATGAAACACAAAGATAGACAATGCAAATTCAGGAGCATTGTTAAACAGTGCCTGTAACTCTTAACGAATGCGTTTTTATAATCCCATTTCTTACTTCCTCACAATAGCTTATATCTAATTTTTTCGAATGAATAGTTCCAGATTAGATGTTCCATGTGTTTCACTTGCCTTGTCAAAACTATACAACACCCTGAATCCGAAGAAGTAAGTTATTCATTAATTCCAAACCTTATTTTTATTTCTGAATCATCCTATTTTTTGGCATTGCTATTTCAAGTTATAATATAAAATTTCATACCAGAACATTCAAATCTTATGTCTTATCGTTACTTCAATATCAAAAATTGCTGTTCATTATTTAAAATTAACGCAATAATAACGTAAATAAAACTCATAAATGTAGGATATCACCCCGTAAAGAATGGTTTTATCACCGCGAAAATTAGTTTGTAATGAGCTAGATTAATGATTTTTTTTGGCGATAGATGGAGTTAGAGGTTTGTTTAGGACGCGTCAGAGCAGCGCCCTCTTTTTTCGCAACAAAACCAGACTGCACGCTGAGAGCAGGGCAGCACACCGCAGGCAGCCGACATGTTAATATCTCTCTCATTCCCTCTTTAGTAAGTCAGTCTTGGCGCAGTTAAGCCGCCGATCTTCCCACTATGGTAACTATGTCCCATCTTACTTTCTTTATGGCTCTCTAATCTTTAAATCTCTAATACCATAATTATCCCAACCATTAAACTCTATCCCTCGTTAATCTAGCTCACTCATCAAATAAACATGACTTCATGTAAAACATTAAACTTCCTGTTAACTTTCTGTGTGTATATCTTTCCCCCCTGTAAATTCTCCCTATAGTACGTTAATAAATGTTTTTGTATTTAACTTGAAGTCTCCTCGTTTATTTTATGTAATATTTTGTTCTAAATTTAATGTAATAAAACCCCTTAAATCCCCTAGACATAAATCCGATCTACTTACCCCTTAAAGGTAACCCTTCCGTGGGCATTCTGTTTAATTGAACGGAATCCCACATAAATATCGTTTTTAAAATCCCAGAATTTCAATTCACTATATAATTAATTAAACAAAGAAATTACTTCGCCAGCATATTCGACATTTTTTATATTAAATTGAATGCTTATGAATTTAATCCCTAATATCTATTATAATTAAAAGAGCAATCTAATATGTATACTATTTTATGATTTTTGAAAGTTTCTCCATATGTGCTCTTTTAAGGTATTGTTTAAAATTAAATTTTCAAATTGAATCGCCTCTAAAGTCTTTTTCTACCATGCTTGGTAGAAAATCCATTGTCAAGACCATTTCATCAAATAATATCTCCTAAATATTTATTTGAGAGAGGAGCCGTCCATCTTTTCAGCCCCATCTAACATGCACATCGATTCCTTATCGTTTTTTCAGTGAAAAACATAGTATCTAGCAACACAGTTTACACACATCCCCGTAAAGTGGTCTATTCAGATGCTATGGATCATTTTCAAATGTGTTTAAGACCAGATAACATATGCTAAGATAATCCAATAATCTGGCTATAATCTGGCTCTGTGCGCCACATGTTGTGCCACACCTAAACACTACTTCATTTTTGAAAATTGTCTAAATAAATCAGGTGCTTTCTATTCTCGCAAGAGGAACAGCAGGTACATGGGTCACAGATTTTTTTTCAAATTTTGTATATTTGTAGTAGTGCCTTAGGACAATGCAGCATGCAAGCCACAAGTTCAACAACTCAGTAATTTTCGACAAAATAGATCGAAAAAATCTAGCGGATAGAATATCAACCAGTTCGCTGCAAGTTTAATCAGAGATGACGGCTATAGAGTGGTTAGCGTCAGAGCTTCGTAATTTCTGGATCGCCGGCTCGAGTCACGTGATAATTTATTCCTATCATTTTAATAGCGAATAATTTGTTTATATGAGTGGATATTTATTGAACTTTCAACAACGTTTAGTAATTCTGCCAACTTTTTGTAAGATAAAAACTAATTTTTTATTATAATTTTATTCATCACATTATATGAATAGTAATTAATATATTTAATAATAAAATGCATGACAATAAGAGATTACATACTGGTATACAATACTATTCATGACACACTGTTTTCAAAACCTCATTGAACATTACAAGTTACCGGATGATATTTGTCATACAGACACAAAAAACATAAATTCAAACGGCATCTACTACACCGAATAAACCCAACTTGTCCGCAAACACAAGGTGATTGTAGGTCTGCAGCTGAAAAGCAAACATTGTTTACATCGTGGAAAATTTCCCTTTCGTTACTCAATTTGCATGCGAAGCACGAGTAACGGAACATTTTTGCATATATCTGTGCCGATAATTGGTGATGCAAGATGGAATGTATTTTGATTGCATCTTCATGAGATGCAATTTCTCGTTTGTTTTCAATCAAGTATGAACAATTCTGGAGGCGCTTTGTAAAATTTTTAACTTGTATGTAAAAATAAACGTCGCACGGCTGGCAAATTGGAGTACATTTGGGGGGGGGGGGGACTTTAAGGGTGCAGGTATCCAGACCCTCATCTCATCCCACTCGACCGCCGCCATCTCGGACTAACCATGCAGCGAAATGGTTGATATTCTATCAGCTGAAGTTCTCGATCGATTTTCCCGAAAATTACTGAGTTGTACAACTTGTGACTTGCATGTTGTATTGTCCTAAGGCACTACCTACAAATATTCCAAATTTGAGAAAAAAAATCGGTGACCCATGTATCTGGTATACCCCTTGTCAATCAGTAATAATTTTCTGTCATTTTAGGCCATTTTATGAAAATAAATTTTGGCATTATCCTGCTTTTACTGATGCAACTCAAAAGTACAACGTCTGATCTGGAAAGAGAATTGCGGATTAGCATCGACAAGGCCATGCAGTGCGATCGTCGAGAGCCGCCGAAGGAACCAGTCATTGCGATGTCTCCCAAAAGATTTTCGCAACTCGTCGGTTTGCTGCGGCATGATTTAGATCGTAAGTATTTGCATTTTTTTATGAATACCTAAAAACTAAATAAAAAAAATTATAATTGCATACTTCGTTTATTGATCGAGCGAAGCGAGGTCTTCGTTTTAACTAGACTATTCAGCATTTTGTCTGTCTGTAAATTGGTTTGTTACGCAGTTACCAGTAAATGCCTTTTTCGATTTTCTTGGAGCGGTAAAAAATTATGTACATATAATAATTTTTACTTTTTGATTCTATTTCAAGATGCAGGCTGTTTTAATAGTTTTAATGCGTTGGCGAGTCAGTGGCGAGTTTGACACAATTAAAACATTTGAATCATTTTGGTACTGGCGAAATGAATGTTTAATTGTAATTTTGTTAACGCTGATAAAAGCAAACATTTAATGTAATTTTTGTAATTTTGTAAATAAGGTAAAAAATAAATTTTAAAGTGTTATAAATTTTATAAAAGCAGAGATTTGTGTAAATAATTTGCATTCGGAAAAAAATGACTGAACTTTTAAAATCTGCGACGAAGTGCAGATCTTATATACACTGGCATACAAAAGTTAAGGAACATTTCGTAAAATGCGAGAAAATTGCAATTAATACGAAAATTATGTTTCGAAATCAGTTCTGGAGAATCGTGTGACATTCCATAGAGCATCATATACATATTGCAGTGAAGATTCGGTCACGAGGGCAATTAGGGGGACCACCAGAAAGGGATGAAGGCGAAAATGGGGTTTCACCCATCCTGTTTCACAGAAAGCTGATAACGAGATGTAACTTTTATCAATGGTTATGGTTTAATGTGCATAATATTTACATGCATTTTCGTAAGCATATCACAAATATTTGGGAAGATATAAATGTTTCTTTCAAAAATCCCAAATTTTTCCGCAAGTGTTTTGCGTATAACATGTAGAGTTTTCATTCAAATTATTCGAAGTACAGAGATTGCACTTGACAATATGTCACAGAAGTATTGTAAACTTTGAAGTAAATACGTTGAATATTACAGGAAATATGAGTGTTTGTACTAAATAATTTTTACTGCGCATTGCGAGACGCAGCGGAATTTTTCTTTCATACCTTCAAAGCCAGATATATAGAACAACTTAAAAAAATCCAGTTGAATCCTATTAAAATTCAGAAAGCTGTCGGCATTTGAGTGAGGTGAATTTAAATTTATCTTTAAGAGAAGCTAAATGATGTCTTGTACAAATTGATATTCTTTAAATTTGAATCTTTGAACAGTAACATTGAATTTTAGTAAAATTGAATATCCTGAATACCATGAACACTTATAAATTAAATACATTATTTAAATTGCATTTTTTCGAATACCATTCGAAGATTAAAGTTTAAAAAATATCAGTTTGCGCAAGAACCCTCATCATTTAGCTTCTCTTAAAGATAAATTGAAATTCACCTCACTGAAATAACCTCACTGAAATGATACTCTATTGAATGTCACACGATTCTCCAGAACTGATTTCGAAACATAGTTTTCGTATTAATTGCAAATTTCTCGTATTTTACGAAATGTTCCTTAACTTTTGTAGGCCAGTGCATATATGCTAGCTGTTATGCCCGGCGTTGCTTAGGATTAAAATACTTTTATGTCAAATATTTTTAATGTAAGAATTATTTTTGTATAGAAAATTATAATACACAAAATTCTTTTAGCGGCTGAAGCGGCTTTTACTTCAAATTTATTCTATAACTATAAGAAAAGTGTTGAAGAATGTCTTGGGACAATTAATTAATTTATTAATTTTTCATTAATAAAAAGTTATAAAATAAACCAGAGCAATTATTGTTCCTGATATAAATTATCAATCGTCTGCTTTTAAACTTTTCTTTAGCGTTCTTCCGGAATTCTGTTAATGTGTTCTAGCAATAGCTCTGCGTATGTATTCTTTTCTTCAACAATAAAAAAATATGATTACAAATTAGGAATTTTATACACAATTTAATTTGTTTTAAATTATTGAAATGATAGAAATACATTCAACGGAAATGAAATTTGTGTCACTGAAAAGCTAATTTTTTGAACTTAAAATAGTATAAAAATAGATTTTGTGGGATAATAATTCGAAGTATATCGTGGAAAAATCTTGTTTAATTTTTAATTAACTAAAGTTTTAATTAACCTTTTCGGCTTTTAAAAGTTGACATTGATCGTTCACTTCTTAAATAAAATATTTACAAAAATAAACAGAAATAAAGGTATATTATTTCATTGTCTCACCGTTGCCTAGCAACGTAGTATCTATAAATTCGTTTTATTTCAAAATCGTCTGCATGTAATCAATTAGTTATTAAATTTTGAAAAATGAATAAAATTTGACGAAAAAATTACACAGATATAAAATTGGTATCATTGAGAAGGAAAAATTTTGAAGTTTAAGGTGGTATAAAATTATTTTTTGTGGGACAATTTACTTTAGAGTTACTGTGGAGAAACGGTTTCGGTTATTTTCTAATTAACTAACTTTTTAATTAACTTTTGGACTTCGAAAAGTTGACAGGTATCTTTCTCTTGTCTTAAAAAATAAGTGTGAAAAATTTGGTTGAAATCGGTCTAGTGGTTTAGGAAGAGATGTGGAACATAGCCACATACATATCTACATACCCACAATGACTTTTATTTATATTAAGATTTTTTGACACGAGGTCTACTGGTCACAAAACTACTAGGTTATGTGTAAGAAGAACAATGCATATATGCTACTTGGCTTCAATTGTAAGCACAGTTCGACTCTTTTTAGGCCCCATAATACCATAATTTTTTAATAAAAAGTTTAAAAATGTCCCAAAAAAGACTCGAGAATAAGAATGAACTATGTAGGCACAAAAGGGTTATGTATGTAGTTGTCAGAATCTCCCTCCAGAAACCATTTACTTGTATAAAAGTTCACATTTTTACTTTCGATTTAGTTTTTAGTTTCAATTTCCGCTGCCATCTTTATGGCTGGCGAGTTAGCTGCTGTTCCTGCTCCGCCTCGCCCTTTGGTATCCTACTTTCGTCTTTTCATCTCTCCTGCGACGGTGACAATCGAGGGCATTATGACGAAGTTCTAAAAATCTCTTGCACAAACAGTGTGGCTTCTTGTTTGTGAGGAGTTAGTTATTTGAGATCCGAGCATAAAAATCTGCCTTGAAAGTGTTCATTGTCATATTTGTTTGCGATCTGAACTAGATCATTCATTTCAGAACTAAAATTAGTTGAATTAATAGTTTCCTGAAAAAAAAATGTTCTTGAAATTTTTGCAGCATTTCAAACAGAACATATTTGTTTTCAAAGAAATATTTAAAAGTGCTAACTGCAATGTACAAAAATAAAGCATCCCGATGTTCGCTTAGAAAAAGTGTATGTAAAGTGTAAAATAAAAAATCTTCTACCCCTTTAAATGTTCCAATGAAATACGTCTTATATGAACAAAAAATGTTTTATTTTGTATTTTCTACCATCCCTTAAAAGTTTAGATACATTCTTTTAAGCACACTGCACAGTAAAATAGTTAGCAAAAAACATCAATTTTTTTTTTCAAATGCGGTTACAGAAATTTCATCCCAAGAAAAGTTACCTTTGAAAAGTTTCCCTCAAAAATGGCTTTTTGACTAGATATAGGTGTTGATCAGTGATGACATGAAAAAGTTTTCAGGCAACATATTTAAAAAAAATCTAAAATCAGAATATGAAGCATATTTTTATTAAGTTAAATAAGAACAATTTTTTTACTAAAGAAAGTCTAAAAGACGACAAAACAACAAAAATCTAACGAAAGCAGATGTAAAATCCCCCCCCCCCCCCAGAACGAAAAACAAACAAAATAAATTGCTCACGTTTTTAAATCACATAAGCAATGCACTCTAAAGATAATGAAAAAGTAATAATAATAAAAATCTTTCAAGGTAGGAAAGTAAAAGAAATCTAAAGATAGGAAATGTGAAGAAACCACTTTTTACTTTCTCGTATACGAAGTATACAAAGAGAAAGTATTGTCATCGTCAAAAAATTCGAACTCGGGATTTTGACGAATCTCCACGTTTTAGACCTCCCTGAGTCCGAAAAACACAAATTTGGAATTATGTGTGTCTGTCTGTCTGTGTGTGTGTCTGTCTGTGAACACGATAACTCGAAAACTATTAGAGCTACGGGGATGAAATTTGGTAT
>BGPR01000634.1:59127-129893 GCA_013235015.1 Araneus ventricosus
TTTTTCTCTTGAAATCACTTGGCACTGTCTCAGATCCTCTGTGCCTTTGTCTAACTAAGAAGTATTCCAGTGTGATTTTTCTTCGTCTTTTAAGCTATTCTGATTTTACCGTGTTCGTAAATCGATATATATTACTTCATCCAAAGAGTTTCATGGGCAAAATTTGTTTTTAGTAACTTCGTGTCATTCCTAAATATTAAGAAAACATGGATCAAAGCTCATGCTGACCATGAAGGAAACCAGAAAGCTGATCAACTGGTCCAAGATACAGCAGTGGACGGACAACTTTACCCCTCGGTTCAATTTCTCAAGTATTTTATTAAAACTACCATGTGAAATAATTTGTTGCAGGAGTGGCAGAATCTTTGGGATCAGGGTGATATCTGTCTCCCAGTCCATGCAACACTACCTCGAGAGAGCTTGCGATCCACCAATTGCATTAGGGAAGATATTATTTCTTTCTCCGAACAGGGCACTTATTTTCGGCTGATATCCACAAGTTCGTATTCATCAATAATCAGTTCTGCAGCCACGGAGGAGTGGACATAGAACTGCACTATGCCATGTCACAAATGGAAATCTCACTGTCGTGGTATATGAGAAAGCAAGAAAAGAGAAATATCTTTGAAGAATGGCATAAAAGTGTAGTTTCTAATCCACTCTGTAACCAGAAAGCATGGTCTACACCCCCCCTGCCGTAGCATCCGGGTCATCTGAATGACAACCTCTGCAATAGCTCAAGTGCTGAGGCCGGAGACCTAATAGCTTATCAGCAGGCCACGGCCTGACCCCTCCCGAAGGAGATGCGTACTATCACTGGAGAAGGGACCAAGAGCCCCTCCATTACTATACCTCCAGGGGAAGCGAGTTCCTGCTTACTTATCCGGGAGCAACTCATCCGTGTACTCGCTGTGCCCGCCAGAGAGAATCCACTCTGTAAGGAAAAAATTCACAACATGTTTAAATTCATGCGTCATGATGGTCATCACTTCCTGAAATCACTTAAAAATTCTTTATCTCCTCGGCATCAACAAAATCTTCTCCTCTATAACCAAATCATTCAATTCCAATGAACAAAGCACATGAATACACCACCTTTGGACCCTCGAAATTAAATTTTTTTGTGGTTTTTGTGAAGCAAGAAAGTTTTTTTTCTCTTAAAAAATGTATTCGTGAATTGTTCTCTATCAAGAAATCTAAATATTGGACAATATTTTTTATGGGCATCTTGAACCTCATTCATTGAGCTTCCCATACCTATTGATCTGTTCAGTACAAATGTATGTAGATTTAGTATCCTATGTTTAAAATGTGCTGAAATAAGTGTAGCTTGTAGAATAGCTGTTAAGTATTTATTTTTAAATTTTTACTTATTTTTAGTGGCTTTTTTCCTTTTTTAATTTTCTTTCTTTTCATGTAGGTGTTCATTCAAAATTTCATTGTCTAACTTGTTCCGTTTTTGAGTTATGTGTAGGGACAGATAGGCAGACAGCAGAAAAAATTGTATAATTTTTTTGTACTAAACCGGAGGTTTAAACGTGGAGATTCTTCAGGATCTTGACGTCGATGTTTTCGATGATTATAAAATTTTATATTGCTATTCTTTGAATACGATCAAGTAAAAAAAAAGAATAAAAACTTCGCGTTAATTTTTTTCTTATTCCTGTCAATAAAGGTTGTAATGCACATACGGTAGGGGTGGGGAACCTGCTGCCTCAAGGCCGCATGTGGTCTTTTTGAGTTTCTTATGCGGCCTTATCAGTTATTTACAATCTGAATTGAAACAATATGCTTGTCTGTAATATAATAATTATAGAACAATAACCATTAAGATTCTGCTCTTGCAGCCTTTTGCCTATCTGCCGAAATTTAATGAGGCCTTTCAGAGCGAAAAGGTTCTCCACCCCTGACATATGGCATATCATAGCTGACATTTTAAGAGATATTTCTTCTTAACAATTGCTGTGTATTGCAATAAATTCAACCTATTGCTTTTCTTCCAGAAATGTCACTGCTTTAAAAATTATTTTGGACCAAGCTGCGCTGTACATAGTTCGAATTGCTGGCTAATGTATTGCTTTCTCACTAGTTGCCACTCTTCGCTTCAAAGCTTTAATTGTAAATGTGATACCAAACTTTATGGAATAAAAGTAAAAAGTAAGTACGTAACGCTGTAGCATTATATTCTGCACGAATAAATTTTATAGGTTTTCCTGTAGCATATAAATGGAACCGTTTCTATTGAATATCCTGAAATTTTTTACCGAAATGTTATATAAGATAATTTGAGGGCGGATCTGGTAATTTTGATCTGTGGATGATAAGATGTCGAGGGCGACATATGTTATTATGCACTAAGCCCGCTTACACGGCGAATGTTGGGTCGAAGCCAGTCTCGAATTCACAACTCTCCGATCCTGTAATCTACATTCTATTATCAAGCCACCGTAATCCTTTTAACAAATTCATAATAATCTATATATATGAAAAGGAAAGGCACTCACCGACTCATCAACGAATCCCTCAAACCACAGGGACTAGAAACTTGAAACTTGGCAGGTGGTTTCTTGGGTAGTAGGTGCTCACTAAGAAAGGACTGTTCGAAATTTTAATTAATTGAAAATTACCTTAAATTTTAACATTTTTCCGTAATAACTTCGGAGATATTGTTGCACAAAAACCATTTTAGCATCATCTTAAAAGTTCAAAAAATTAGCCTTTCAGTGATTTCAATTTCATTTCCGTTTAATTTAATTACTTTTTGAAAATGTTTTCAAACACAACTTCCAACAATGTTTTTATTATTATCGTCTGCAGCTTTTTTGGGGACATGCACTTCTATATAAATAAAACTGAAGCGCCACAATATTTAATTAAATTTCGTGTCATTCTTTAAAAATTATTAGTAACCTATGGAGAAAATTAAAAATCGTTTGGTTCACTTGATATTTTCATTTTAATTTAACATTTCAGATAGCAAACGGATTTTGTTTATTATATTTCATATAAAAGTAATTTTTAATTAAAACTATAGAGACATGAAAATATTTTATCTCGATTAACAACTTATCAATAATGTGTTACTATGCGGTCGAAGTCGTAGGCATCAGCTAGTAAAACTATAACGAAACACTTAATTTATAAACTTAAAATCTCATGTATGTTTTTAGTAGTTTAGTTCACCAACTTCCTGTTTTAAAACATTATGAGGCTTATTTTGTGACTTGCCTCGTAATTTCGAACCGTGGTCAGATTTAGAGGATGGCTTCTGAGCGGGAATTCCTCCTCAAACTTCAACACCAGCAGGGACACGTTGGCTCTCGACGTCAAATTTAGCGTGCATCTAACATGCATACACTACGGATCTTTGATGGAATTGGGATTCGACAAATTTCAAATTTTTAAACTTTTTAAAAAAACTTTGCGTCCTCTCCTTTCTTTTTGTTTTATGAATCACCCATAAAGGTAAACATCTCTGTGTTAATCAATAAGAATAATCTAAAATTGTGTTAAATAAAATATTTTCTATTTATTTACTTTTTGTTGTTATTGTTCCTAATAAAACACAACACAACATGGACAAAATTAAACAAACTAAAAATTCAAAACTGTTAGAAAGGAGGATTAGGCCTAGGCTTTTAAATAGAAATATTTCTTTTAGTTAACCAAAAACCATACTAAATATTTGATATGAAATATGGGAATAACTCAGATTTGGATCTTGAAATGAAATGTTTTTTTTTATTTAAATAGAAGCTCAAAAATTTGGTTTTGTGGTTACTTCTTAACATAATAAAACTTTTGTGTTTAATATTCTTATAGCTGATGAATACTGGTACGATGAAGGGAAACATCACACGTATAAACCTCCACCACCTGGCTGGAAATACGACATGGAGCAAGGATCTAAATCTGCCAATGTTCCTCTTCTGAACGGTAAGAAACTATATTAGCTACTAAATCAGTCTGGCGGTACTCATTATGTCGTAGTCCTAATTCCGCTTCGTCTAGCATATATAGCCAAGTCATTGAATCAAAGAGCCACGATAAAGGGGAAGTGTGACATCTGTTGTTGATCAGCTGGTTTAGAGGACCCGAGATATAAATCTAAGTAAGCTCTAATATATGAGCTAAAGTTTCTTCCCTAAAAGATTTTCAGGGGAAACAGGCGACACGCGACACTTGTGTTGTGCTTGGAGGAAAGCCATAAAAACATCAATCTGAGAGCAATTCTTTGCTAAAGCGCACAATGGTCTACTAGTTGTTGGATAATGTTTAGTTAAGAGCACAACGAGAGGATAGAACCCATAGCCTTATTCCGATCCATGCTCCTCAACCATTCCACGCTATACCTTAATCCTCTAGGCCGTTCGTGTTACGAACGTTATGTACCAAAATTCAAAATACACTGCTCGGTGGTATATCTTCTGTGCAACTATTTCAAATAGGATTGCATAAAACCTGCATTTCTAAAGTATCTTTTTAAGAAAATTTACTGTGCTTGAAAAAGTTAAAAAGTTTAAAACAAACCCATGGAAACACTTCCATTTCAGTGACATTTGAATTTCGCTTTATTTCTAATGCGCATCGATGCGAATTAGCTTGATGCGAACATGACTTATTTTAGTAAAAGAGTATTCATTTAAAAATAAGCTATTTAATTAAAATCAAGTGGAGTGTTCTTCCTTGAACTTTCTGTCCATTCACAATAGGTGTATTTCAGTGAAACCCCTTACGGTAAAACACTCTCACAATATGGTATAAGGGTTTGAAAATTTAATAGTGGCAATCATTAACACCCAGCCCGAACCAACCTATCCGAAAGCATACTGATAGCCTTCTTACAGCAAAAGCATTCTGACATTTCTCTTACGGCACGATTTCGCTATCTTGCTAATTCAGTCAGAAAATGTTGCAGAATTAAGCTAGGCAGGTAAGTAAGTAGCTATAAATGGAGCATATCGAGATAAAAAATTGCCGTCACGGTGGTTTCAGCAGTGGCTGAAGCGCGGAAGCACCTGAATAAGATGTTGCCACAAAGCACTGTTTCCTTGGCCACCATGCTCCCCGGTCTTCACCGTATGCGATTTTTTTCTGAGGGTTCGTAAAGGATCCCGAGTATGTGCCTCCAGGTCCAACGACCATGACTGATTTGAAAGCATGTATCACAGCTACTATCGCCAGCTTTGATACAGACATGCTCCACACGGTTTGGTAAATTGCATTACAGACTTGATGTATGCCGTGTAACAAAAGGAGCGTATATTGAACATTGAGGACTACATTAAAAACTTGTTTATAATACCTCACATGTGTGTATCTTTTGAATAAATATATTAATTACATTTTGCGTAGTAAAGCCTTGAAATCCTGGCATTCATTTTGACTCACCCTATATAATATGATGATACTTTTTGTGAACTTGGAAAAAATGCACTTTGGGAAGTTTTGTTGCGAAAAGTTCACTGCTTGGGGGGTTAATAGATAACCAAATAGGACTAATCACATTTTAAAGATTTAATTTTATTATAACATTTCTGATTTTTACATATTATACATTTTTCATATCCACTAACAATAATTTTCCTTTTCTATTATCCCCATGCACCAGAAATTTTCGTGCCTTTGAGCAAACCACAACCAGGAAGAAGCAGATCATCGAATCCCAACCAGCGACAAGGATTTCCTCCACAGCGTGGCCAAAGTCAATTCCAAGAAGGAAGAATACCAACAGATCTCCAACAGTTCAATCCAAATAGAGGGCAGATTCAAATTTTCGAAGGAGGACAACCTGTAAACCCTTTCCAGTCCCAACAAGATCATTCCCATGGTGGGCAGATTCATGGAAGTGTTAATAACGGACAATTTGGCGGCTCCTTTCAGTCCCAAGAGCATTTCCCAAATAGTGGACAGAATAATGATCCAAATTTTAATAATGGTCCTGGAAGTCTCACAGGAGCCAGAGGTTCTCAAGGTTCAGGAAGGAATAGTCAGGAGGACACAACCGACGACATTGAAGAAGCATTGGAAGAAATGACTGAAGAACCCTCGTCTTCCATATCGTTATTCGGAAAAGAATACATTTTATGTTCAATTGTACTCATTTTAAACTATGCATATCAATATATTTTGAATATTTGAATGAGTAGTTTTCACTTTGCATCTAAAAATAATATTTTCTTAAATATGTTAAAGTATAGTTATTGATACACGCTAAACATTTTTTCATTTATTTTTGGAACACTAACAAAATGTATAATTTTATGTTTAAAAAATGCAAACTAAATGAATTTGAAAGACTGACTTCATAAATTTTTAATTATTAGAATGAATCTGTAGAGCAGAAACTAGTTTTATGTAAATATAAAACACGATCTATTACGGATAGTAATAATTGTAAAGGAGTAGATCATTTTTAATGAAAGAGATTAGAGAATTTTTAATACTATTAGTTAACAATTTGTACAATACATATTCATAAAGGATCTGAACTAATTTTCTGGAAATAAAACTTAGTAGACAAATTTAATTTAAAATTTAGTGATTTTAATTTTTATTTTGATTAGACCTTTCTGTAGTCCGGATTTCATTGAGAATGGTTTAAATTTATATTTGAGAAATTTAGTGTAACGAAATGATATTAAATATTCTAAAGAGTAAAGGAAGTTTGGTTCCATCTTTAAAAAAGAACATTCAGTTTTACTCGTCTTCTCTCAGGATTATATAACGATTAATTATCAGAGATGAAGAAAACTTTTAATACTTTACATAGCATAAACAATGTAATAGTACAATAAACAACACATTTGTAAAGAAAGTGAGTTTATAATAGAAACTTAAAATTTTTCTGCTTGAGTACTGCTAAAGATTCAAACATTTTATTAGTCTCGCAACTTTCTAAAATGAGCCTAAATAATGTAGTTTAAACATAAGTTATTTTCACATTCTGCTCTCTGAAGATGTATTTAAATGTTTCACGGGTTTTAGTTCTTGTAGCGAAAAATTACAAAGTTGGAGGTCAATATCAAAGATAATAAAAAGAAACATATTTGCAAAAATAAAATGAAAGAGATTAGACACATTTGAAAAAAAAATGCTTCACAATGCAGCTCCTCATCCGTCAACTTGGCTCCCGAATGGAGGACGATATGTTGAACATTTGCCAGCCGTTACCAAGACTGCATCTTATTCTATGTAACTTACCGTTCCGATAGCTGCAAAATCATCTGGTTGTTTAAATTATAATATATATTATCAATAAATTTTGATTTCAGAATTAAAAAAGATTTCATTTGCATCCTCACTGTGAAAATAAAAACCTTCTGTTCTCATCAGTTTGCCAATTATTGATTTTTATTGTTGCTCTAGATTTCTAAATCATTCTGTATTAACACAATATTATTAAAGAAATAATTTGTGTATTAAGATGCGCAAATATAGCATCTCTACTAATAATAAATGCAAATGTGTGTGTATCTCTGTGTGTCTGTGTCTGTCTGTTGGCATCCTACAGGACAGACCGTTGACCAAATTTGTCACAAATATGTATTGAAAAGTGCTTATTTGTATAAAAAACGATTAATTATTATGTCTGATATAAATGCATACATAAGAAATTTGAAAACAAAAAATAGAGTAAGATTCTTGTTGAAAATTAAAGCCTTTACAAAATTTGGCTGCAAATAATGATAATGTGAATCAAATACGGATCATACGAAACTGAGTTTTCCGTGGGTTATCTTGGTGTTACAATATATTCATATAATACATAGCGTACAAAAAAGCATACATTGAAGTTTTAATAAAATTTGATGCAGTGGAACCTCGAGAATCCGAACTCCAAGAATCCAACATTTTGGATAACCCGAACATCTTTCTTTAATTTTCTGAAAAATTTTTTTAATAAAAAATTAAGGAAAATAACAATTAGGAATCAGAAACAAATTTAATGCTTGTTTATAACTTAAAAGAAACATTTGAATGGGTATTTAAGAATGAATACAGTACCTTAACTATTAGAAACGAATTCGATTATCTTCTTTTGATACAAGGAACTAAATCTGATTGACGATGAGAATCGCACAGCTAGCTCTTTCTGTACTCTTTTCATAAAGTACCCAAAGTCAATACTCAACTGCATTTGGTATATTAAGAGTATTTTACCGAATTTCCGGATAATCCGAATTTCTTGGAATTCGAACAGAGGTCAGCCCCAATTAGTTCGGATTTTCGAAATTCTACAGTATTCATTCTTATGTCCTGCCATTACAGTTTATTCAAAATATTTCCTGCTTGCTAGTGGATATTACCTGACTTATAAGATGCATTGTTCGTTTGTCAATATTTCTTACGTTTTAAAAGAATTAAGTGAGAGTCGTGAAGATGATATTTATATATGGGTGATCTGAATTCGAAGCAAAACTGAAATCGGTTGAGAAGGCAGTTGCTAATCTTTATTATAAAAAAACAAATGCCAAAAGAAAAATGTAAAGGTACAGAAATGAATTAAAATGTTGAATAGATGCTTCACTTTCGGAGAGGAACTTGAATTCATCACCTGAAACATAAAAAAAATATTTTACAAACAAGCACGTCTAGCTCAGATAAAAGAAATAGACATAAGAAAGGATACTAATTAACTATGATAAAAAGCATTTTGTATGTGATATCTATTAAAACATTTATCAAATTATATTGTTTATTATCCACCTTTGGAACACTCTGTTCGCCATTACTGTCCCTTTAACTGTCATCTCCTAACTGTCCGGTTGGGACTGATGTGTCCCGAATCCGAAATAATTATACCATTTTTGATGTTAAAATGCTTTGGGGCAGTGTAAAAAGATGCGAAAATAAAACCAAAAATGAAAATTAATAAAACCAACTTAAGTTAGTTCCTCCCGGTTTGAAAGAATTTTTCGCAAAATTGTTTAAATAAAAATATTTCATATCCCTTCTTCAGAGCTAACACGAACAAAGAACGATCAACCCTTTGACAAGTAAAACAGCTCTTGTATGGAATCCACTTACGCGATGTCACAATTACATGATAAACATAACACCTAATCTGTGACGTCATGTGATTACTTCTCCAGCAAGATGCGCAATTGATTCCAAGAATCGATACATTTGTCATAAATGTAAATATAAATTGATTCCGCTGTTCTTCATTTCAGCTTTATCATCTTTGATACCGAATTTTCACATTCTAAAATTATGAAACAACCTCCTCGGGGAGTCTCCTTTCCTCGGCTTATACAATATGGCACGTTTTTTTGTTTAGCTTCGAAGTATAATAAGAGAATAGAACACGCGCTTGGGATCTTTTTCCTTTGATCGAATGTGTCTACCATTTGATAAAGATTTACAGGTTTTGTATAAAGACAACATACATTTTTGAGCATATGTCTACAGTTTGGTAAAGATTTACAGGTTTGGTGTTAAGACCACATTCATTTTTGAACATGGGTCTATAGTGTGGTAAAACTTTACAGGTGTGGTATAAAGACAACATATGTTTTTTACCGTGTTCACATCCACATGGAGGGGCGGACGTATAGACAAACAGACTTGCCGTAGACGGTTTCGTCCAAAATTAGACATAGACCTGCAAACGATGTAAAGTCTGCAGACGATATTTCATACGTCTAGCTTGCCGTGTTTTCAAGTTTATACACAGACACCCATAATTCAATACTTAAACAAGAATTTTTCGGAGGTCTTATGGAGGTCTAAAACTATAGACTCATCAAAATCTCGAGGACGAATCTTCTGACGATTACAATACTTTCTTTAAAAAGTATAAATGAGTCAAAATTTGTCGTTCTTATGACAACAAGTGTTTTCGCTACAATTCTCTGAAAAGAGATACTTTAATACCTGTGTAATTATAATACCTGTAAACTAAACCTGCAGTTGAGTGATAGTTCTGGCATGAATCACAACTGGGTGATCATGTTTGGTCGCGATTTCTCATACTTTCGTATAAAAAATTGGGGTTTAAAGCATACCTTCTTCTTCCTCTGAATCCGACCACAGAACACTCGTCGTACTGAATTCCGGCTTTATCCCCTGATTGAATTGCTGCTCTTCGAAATCTCCCATACGATTCATCATGTTTCTAGAAAATCTTGAAAACTTTGTGAATGCCCTTGGGCGGTTGTATGGATTCGTTTCCTCCCAGTCGTTGAATGTGTCCGGATACTTGAAAGTTTGCAAAGAATTTTCGTCACCCGTCACGTCAAGGTTACGGAAATTGTTTCTGATTCTTTTGGGATATTTTCCTTCACTAAGTGTGTTAAAGTTTGTTTTGTAAAATGGAGCTACTGGTTTTCTGAAAACATAATCTGAATTCTCATCTTGCCAGTTTCTGTAATCTGGAGATCTATTTTCTTTTTCTTGAAACTTCTTATCGTCCGGCTTTATGTACCTGACCTTTTCAAATCGCTTTGGTCTGGCTTCCATGTTCTGGTACAAATTGATCTGATAACTGAAATCTGTAAAATCAAGATATCAACAATAATAAGATTATGGCTAAGGATTCCGAAAAATTATTTACTGTTTGAGGTTTAAATAGAAACTGACAGAAAAGTTTTAATAAATTTATTTTTACTGATTTATTATTCATTACATTGTTTGAAAATTTTTGTGTTATTTATATGCAAAGTTTAGAATTTTTCGAAGTTCCTGATAAAACAGATCTGGATTGACGTAACAACATTTAACATATTTTGACTTTGACAACACAACATGTACCAGTACCCTACAGGCTTGAGATGGATGTGTCGGTGGGGAACAGGCAGAACCACAAAGGCGTGAAGCTCCCACCGATTTGCTGAGGCTTGCTGGTTCATCCTCCCACCATCCAGTTACTTAGTTTTATAAGCAAAATTTACAAGGCCCATTAGGGCTTTAACATAGACAATATTAATAATCTTTACTACTAATAAAGGAGAATGTGTGTGTGTTGGCGCTGAACTGCTCGCTGGACCTAGAGTTAGGAAATTTGACACAGACATACTTTGGAGGATGCGAATGTGCACCTCGGAGATATTTTTTAAAGATTTTAATTACAATTCTTAATTTGGATTGTTTTTAAAGCTTGGTTTGTAATAAAATGTTTGATTTTTTAAATTTTGTGGTAATTTCAGACAAGGTTTAACTTTAAAAGTAAGCAACGATGAAAATTTTTTATAGTCTATTTTTGTTTGTAATCTGATCTTATTCTTTAATCTTATCTACATATTTCATAATAATGTCTTTAAGCTTGAAGTTTTGCTTTTTTATTGTCACTAATTTTTTTATTGAAACAATGAACATTAATCCTCTAAGATATTACAAAAGTTATGAAACATAATCGATATTAAAAAACCTCCGATGCTGAATGATTTCACTTATTATCCTTATAAATTTTATGAGCATGGACATGTTTCGATTCAGCAAGTATGTTATGGGGTTAGTTGATGTTTAAACACACGCTGTTCCAAATTAAATTTTAAAAGATTTTATTGAAATTTTTCACATGCAGTAATTCTGGCGAACCAGCTGATCGCCGAAGGTGGCTAGTATTTTAAAACAGTTATGGGACTAAGGGCATTCATTACTTCTGACCTTTGGTGATATTAAGTAGATAATAAAAAATATAATAATACGAGTATTTAATACAAAAGCATTAACGTTATAATAACAATAAAGCTGGTAACGCTAACAACGCTAATAATAAAGTTAACGACGTTAAAATAGTAATAAAGTTAACCATTAGCTTCAGCAAATTATATGAATATATAAGATTTTCGCCTTTTATTCAAGATACGAAATGCTAATCTTTAAATTATGGGGAGGGAGGGGAACGGGGAATAATTTCTAAATATCATTTCATAGCAAAAATTTCCAATTGCATTGTTTTGAAATACAAAGCTGAAATTTGTACCTAACCTTTGTTCTCTACGTTGTTTTTTGAATCCATAAAGTTTTCTCTTTCAGATGCTTTGTCTTTATATGGATCAATATTTTCAAAGTCCTGCGGATATGAAAGTTGGTAGTGATTTCTGTAAACTCTGTTTTTTGGCAAAAATTCTTTTCGTACAGGAGACTCTTCGAAGCGAAAGTTACTTGGAAAATATTCTTTTTGATTCGATTTACTTAAGGAAAATATACGATTCTTTGGTTCAAACATCCCATCATCCTGGTAGTTTTGAGACGATATATCTGAATCTACTGCTCTGCGATGATGTCCACCAACGACTTCGTAGCCTTAAAATAAAATAAAACAAAATAAATAAATAAATAAAGCATTTTACAAAGTAAATATATGTATAATTTCTTTCTACGAGAGGAAAGGTTCATTATGAAATAAATTTCTAACAGAAAATTGTGTTCAGAGTTAAAGTGAACCAAGACCATGAGATTCGTTTCTGAGAAAACAGATCTCAAAGCTGATTTGCTGCATTTAAAATAATAGTAGACTTCTAATTGTTTCTGCTGCCTGGTGGATACAAACTGAACTATGGACCTGAATCATTATTACACAGAAAAAATAACATCTCTACTCTACCATGGCAGTGTTAGTGCAAAATGGGAAAAACATGGATTTAGTTCTCTTTAACTCTGAACCCTCCATATAAATCGGGGTTTACACGCGAACAGTAAAACCGACAGTAAAAGATGACGCATGCGGAGAATCATAAAAGTTTTAACCGGGCCACGGCAAGTCTCTGTCCGAACTTGACAGCGACATTTTACAGTCGGTTTTACTGTTACGCGTGTAAACCCCGCTTAACACTAAAATAGGCTTGCTGTGTTGAAGATTTCGATTAAGCATTAATTATTCAGGTAATCGATTTTATTAAAACACTGATCGAAAATTCTCTTAAACAAAGAGAAGTGACGTATAATAAAAATTAGAGGAAAGCTTTCTCTTAAATAAAAAAACTTAACTGATTGTATTATTGTAATTCCGAAAAGAATTTATGCACAGAAGATAATTTTATTCAAGTTTAGTGGCTCACAAGACAAAACTGGAAAGATTCAAGATTTACAGAGATTTGTTATTAATTCACGTTTGAACAATCTGTTGAAAAATTTTAAACTTTTCTCTTCCTTTCGCACATTTTAGTTTTATGATTTATTTCGTTATTTTTTAAGTGTTATAATAAAACTAGTTACATGATAGGCCAAGATTTAAAAATATCGATACATTTAAAATTGACTATTTATTAAACAATGGATATTCCAACACAATGCAAACGCAAATTTTAAATGATATAAGTATAAATGAATTATGCACTTGTGGTTATAATTTTTGTATTACCTTATAAACTTTAGAAAATGCAAATACGGTTTAAATCTACAGTCCAGTGCACCTGTTCTGCCAAGGCATGCGAAAACTCGCTATCACCAAAACGATTACATTAGCGGCTATCAAATTTCTTGGAGTTAATTTGGACATAGGAAGATTTGAAATACCTTGGAAGAGTAAGTGTACGGGATTGTAGATTGCATCTGAAAAGCATACTGGAAACTAAAAATAAATAAATAAAAATGTTGTGTTGCTGCAAAAGTAGCCAGCTCTAAAAAATATCATTTTTTTTATTTTTTTGAAAAGTGGGGTTTCTGTCACACTTAGCCGAAATAAGATTAATAATAATAATAATAATAAAAAACTGCATGACATTCGAGGCATTTTGGCAGTGCGTTTTAGTATGCAATTTATTGTGGCGAGGTCTCGAGAGGAGAAGGAGTTATTTTGTGTTTTGTTTTGGAGATGATCAGTTTTGCAGCTCGTTTAACAAAAGACCAGTTTTGCAATAATCTGAGTTCTAAATGATGACGCCAAATAGTACTGAAAACAGGAGGTATATTAACAAAGGCCAACACACCTTTAAGTGATGAGGAATTGTTAACTGATTTTATGCTTATTTCATGCGCTGGAAACAAATATGATGTTATTTTTGCCTGTCACCTCTTGTGTGTAAGATATGACAGTAGCGTTAGATACGTGACCACATTAAATTAAGCTTAGGGCATAGGCGTTAAATTAAAAAAAACAATACCTTTTCGTTAACAAATTTTGAAATGCATTTTAATTCATTGAAAAACAAACAGCAACATTCCTGTAAATCTACAATAGCTTGATTCAAAATTAGAAATGAGAAGAATAAAATAAAAACAAAGGGAAAATTTTTTTGTTCCACCCCGAAAGCTTCTTTTGTTTGACATTCTTGAGTGAATTTTATTTATAGTGTCTCTTTGCATATTCCAACTGTAATCTGCCATCATATGAGTTTCCCACCGTTCTGGTATCGGTCCTCCAGTGTCTTTACGTCCTGATGAAATCATTCATCATGTTCTTAATTAGTATCACCAAGATTTTCAGGGTAACGGTTGTGCAAGTAATGGGCCTTTATATTCATATTACAACTAAGGTCTCTGAAGCTGTTGATCATGCTGTTAACTAAATCAATACAGTTTCCGGCCTTGTGATACCCCCTTGTGCAAGTTCTTGATAACAAGGACAAATAAAATCCAAGCTTTTCGCTCTATCTCATTCATGGAATCTACGAAACGAGCATCGTTCACGAACTGTCTGATTTGGGTACCATAAAAAACTGCAGTTTTAAGTTTTTCTGTACTTATTCCAGGTACTTTTTGTTCTAAGTATGCAAAGCAAGGGCTATCTGATTAAGAGCTTCCATGAACTGTTTCATTAACCCTAGCTTTATATGCAGTGGAAATAAGAAAATTCTGCCTTTCCCGACTAAGGGTCATGAATAACTAAGATATTTTTTCCCTTCAATTCTCGTATTTTTAAGTAGAATGTTTGTAACTTTAACAAAATATTATAACTAAAATACTGTTTCCCGTTGTGTATTTCTTTTACCAGCAACCATGTTCTCTCTCCTAGGTCACTCTTTTTTTATTCAATGCATTGTTTAGCTCTTCTATTACATAGCTTCAAGAAAAGGGAATATTTCTTATGGTCCTCTTGCTGACCAAGAGAAAGTTAACCATTTTTATGTTCACATAAATAACCCATTGATGTTCGTGAAACTTAATCTTTCCCATGACCAAAGTTGTGGCATCATATTTTTCTTTTATTATACATTACACGATTTCCTGTGTAAGAACAGATATTTTTTTCTTTTCAAATGATTTATCTATTCGTCAAATATCTTGTTCTTTAAAGTTTTTAATATTTCATAATTTAGCTATACTGAATCTCAAAAAGTAGAGCTGATAGAAAAATCTGCTTTCATATTCAAGAGCAGTTCACCAAATACAGTCAAAATCAGTTAAAAAATTCCAGAGACAAAAAAAAAATCGTTGGCCTGTGTACATCTCCAGGCAATGGAAAATATCATCTGGGTCTTCTTCCTGTGCATTTCCTCCCCTCCCTTTCGTCCTTGAACTACTGATTGCAAAACGATTATGTAGAATTTCAATTTGTCGTCGCCCTCTCAATTGGGTCCAAATTTTTGAAGAATACGAAGCTTTAGAGGCTTCACTTTTAAACCTGGAGTCACGACTCGAAGCTTACTGGTCGTAATAATTCCCCTTCTCTTCTCTCATCTACTTCAGATCTATAAAAAGGCTCTCCTTACCCAAATATCTGAGGAAGAACTTCGATATTTTTCTCCATCTCGTTGAAAACTACAATAATTAAGAAAAACAAACTTCGAACTTATGATAATGTCCACAGTATCGGCTGTAGGCCTTCTTTAGGGAATGTTTCACGAGGCTTTATGCTATCTGGCGGATTTTGAGATGCCATTTCTACCGCACAATTTAATTTTCATGCATTTTTTAAAGCTTAACTATGACCGGCTTTGAAGTTTTGTTCTTATTTGTACTCCCCGCCGTCCGGGTCAGTGCTTTACACCCTCTGGGTAGGCTGTGCCGGCGTGGGCAAATAAATAAATGTGGTCAAATGGCAAAAGAGATTAAATGGACTTGAAATGTTTGGAAAAATGCATTTGTAGAAAGAGTGGAGATGGCCACTTTTGAAACTACAAGACTCAATTATGTTTTGGTATCTCAGAAATTTTTAAAATCAAATTTATCAAATGGCAATTAAAGAAACATGAAGTTTAATATTAACAGTATCTAAAAAATATTGAAATCTTAAAAATGTTTGAATACCTCCTAAATCTGTTTCTCGTATGACGGGAGCTTCAATCACATATATCGTGGCAAAGCCAATAGGTGGTGGTCGATAGGTACGCTCGATACCATGGTCGTAGAAGTAAATTCCACCTGCAAAAATCAGCTTAATTCAAACGAAGTTCAACAAAATATTGTAAAAAAACATTGTGCAGATCACTGATGGGTATACTTTCGAGCCCAATGCGAGTCTTTGGGTTTATACGTTAAAAGTGAAAATAAAAATAAAACTGCCGTAGTTTCATAGTTTCGCTAAAAATTTTAAAGTTTTATTCACATAATGGTGATTTCATCAAGCAATAGAAAGCAATTCCTGTTCAACTGCATATACTTAACATCTTTCTTGAGTTAAACACAAGTATTCAGTTTTAGTTCTTAGCGCTTTCTATGCGATTCGTCCGAAATAATGGTTTTGAAGCTGCTCTGATAAAATATTTCATAGTGCAAAATATATCAAATGAAATAAAAATTTCTCTCTTCAAAGTGCTTGAGCTGAAAAACATATTTTAAAAATTGTTTGTCATCCAACTTCAAGAAAGTGGAAATCTACTTTAGAGTCAAGAGTAAAGTTAAAGTATTAAAGAAGGCAAACTTTGTTAATCGTAGCTTTAACAATGGAAAAAAGTGAAATGATTAAATAAGATAAGCTAACAATGAAATTCCTTTGAATTTCATTACAACAATGAGAACTATTATTTCAAACTATGCATAAAAATATTTTTTAAAAATTGTCGAAATTAAGAAAAAATTGCGCGACAACAAAATTGATATCAATAAAAATATAATTTCTTTTTTATTTTATAACGGTGCAAAAAACTTTTTAGAATGATAACAATTCTGAAAGTTATCGACAAAAAATCCTGCCAAAATTTCGCCAATTTTTAGTGAATTTAAATTCTGATTCAAATTTTTAAAAAATCACCCTTAGAGGTGCACATTTCCACCCTCCAAAGTATATTTGTGTCAAATTTGGTCTCTAGATGCAATGATCTGCCCTGCAGAGTGTCAACAGACAGATGCACGTACATTCGTTTTTGTTATTAGTAGAGTCGAATGCGATAGTAGTGCAGCAAAAAACCTGTATTCTTATATATTTCCGATGAAGAAATTTTATTATATATGTAGGATATTACCCGTAAAGAATAATTTAATCACTGTATAAAGAAGAATGTAAGAGCTAGATTAATTTTTTTGGCGATAGATGGAGGCAGTGTTCTGCTCTGTACGAACTACGAGCAGCGCCCTCTTTTTTTCCTAACAAAACCAGACTGCACGATGAGAGCAGGGCAGCACACAGCAGGCAGCCGAAATGTTAAAATCTCTCTCAATTCCTCTGTCGTAAGTTAGATCAGTCTTGGCGCAGTTAAGCTGCCGATCTTCCCACTATGGTAACTATGTCCCGTCTCACTTTCCTTATGGCTCTCTAATCTGTAAATCTCTAATACGGTAATATTCTTAAATACGTAACATTTATCCCTCATTAATCTGGCTCAACCTAGTAAACATGACTTCAAGTAAATTAGCTATTTTCTCGTTAACTTTCTATGTATATATCTTTCCCCCTTGTAAATTATCCCTATAGTATTTAAATAAATGTTTTTTGTATTTAACTTGAAGTCTACTCATTTATTTTATATAATATTTTGTTCTAAATTTAATGTAGTAAAAACCCTTAAATCGCCTAGACATAAACCCGATCTATTTACCCCTTAAAGGTAACCCTTCCGTGGGCATTTTGTTTATTGAACGGAATCCCACATATATATAGTATATTGCTTTTATGTCTTATTTGCTCATTTCATTAAATTATTAGAATTTTGCATATTGAAAAATTTAAGATTCAACATTCAGAAATTTGAGAATCATACTTCCATGAATTAACTCTTTTAATAGTTATTGAAATTTCAAATTATTAATAATTCACAGAGTAGAGAAAATCCTGGCAGTTTTGAAACTTACTTGAGACTGTTTGGCCGTAAAGAGAGGAATCGCAAGCGCAGTGGAGACTGGGAAGTTCAAATTTGCATCCAGTCAGGAAACAATAGAAAAGCCAACACTTTCCTTCAAATTTGTTACATTTCTTTCCACTGAAACCCCTGAAGCAGGTGCATTCCTACATGGAATATCAAGGAACATATTTAATACAATGGAGCAATATAGTGAAAGTTAAAATTGGCTTATAGACTATCAGCGCTGTGAAACAAATTTGTAGAAGATTTTGAAATTGTTGTATCTTTTGGAAAGAATTTGCAATGAAAACAGCATTTTTTAATTGTTTGGAAAATAACGTATTAACAAAAAAATTTATGAAAAATTCCAAGATAAAACAAACAGTAATGTTCTCCCCTCGATTTTTGCGTATATTTACACAATACGGTGCTTTCTTTGTTTAGCTTCGTAGCAAAGAGAAGAGAATTGAGTAATGATTTTGGAACTCTTCCCATTAGCCTATTGGGTCCAAAACATCATATAGATCTGAGATTTAGGGTCTAGATTACATACCAGATTTCTTTAATCTAGCTTGTTGCGTGTCTGTGCTGTTGAGTTCACATGTACATGGACAGGCGAAAATGAGACAGTCTACCCCTTAACGGATTTAGTCCAAATTTGATAGAGATCTATAATTTTGGTGCAAAACATGTATACAAAAATTTACTTTTTTAGGTTGTTGAGTTTTTAAATTAATCTGCTCACACACGCTTGAATTAACAGACCAACAGACAGTCAATTCGTTGAAGGATTTGGTTGTGGCTGTTGTTTTTCGAGATATCGCTGCACAGAGAGATATTGCTCAAAAAATTGTTTTTTTTTCGGAATAAAGGAAGTCTTAAACGTGGAGAATCATTAAATTCACGAAGATTACAATATCTTTTTTCTCTGTATGTTTCGCATAATAGAAAGTAAAAAACTGTATGCATTTAATTCAATGAAATTTACTTGATAGAAAAATAACTAACAATTGGTGATTTATCTCCAATGTTTTTATGGGGATTAAATTTAGTTTGTTTCGCTTGGTATAGGAATTTCAAGCTGAAAAGCGCCAGAGAAGTACATTTCTAAAAAATCGAAATTGTTTTCCTCTCATTTTTCTCACATACTTCTTCCAGTGTCTAGTGCATTGTCTCTGAAAAAGTGTAGTCAAAACTGATTTTGTTTGAGTGTTATGCAGACAAACACTCGCGTTTAGCATCACTAAAAAGTCTCGAAAAATATTCGAAATTGTTTTTTTTATAAAGATTTTTACGTTTGTTTTTTTTATTTCCTCATTTTGATCTGTTTAGAAAATATTTTTCTAAGAGAGCGGTTTTCACTCTGTTTAAACTGAATAAAATTATCTCCTAAATGTCACCAGTTTAATTGCTGTGCAATTTTTCTCTGATTACTACAATATTTTTAAAATTTATTTTTTTTATATCCGCGAGAACTTTCACAAAAATAAATGTGCTTAATATTTTACTTGGACGTAAAGACTACAAGAATGTAAATAAAAGGGATAAAAGAAAATGTATGCAATGTATACAAAAATGCATCGTGGAAGTAAAAATAACTGTAATAATTAAAAATGCATGCAATATTTTCATTCAATGTGAATGGCAACGCACATGTTAAAAAATATGTGATATCAGGGCCCTTTTTAGACTAGTTTCAAAGTACAGCGAAGAAAATAGAGGACGTGTTAGGAAAAGTACCTTTCCACTTTGATGGATTCAGTCTAAAATTTGACACATATCTACAATTTTGGTACAAGAGCCACCAACCGAATTTCATCCATTTCAATTACTCTTAGATATACATAATTTTATACACATGGAACAGTCAGACCGACGCTACTACACACATGTCTAGCATGCAAGCACGCAGACTCCGCCCTATACAACGCCATGCGGATGACAAGAGAAGCCGCCGAGAAGCAGCTCACCCAATACAAGGTTATTCAAAAAGAAGGAGCAGATTGAAAATATTTATTTCTAATGACTGGATAGGGGAAAGTTCAAAGTTTTATTTTATGCATTCTGATTTTCTCAGTAAAAGGGGACATGTTCCACAAATTCAATACGATTGGGGTGATTTTATCTTCATGCAGGACGGTGCTCCTTCCTCACTTCCACCACGAGGTACAGCAGTATCTGAATAATACTTTCTCACCCCCTTGCGATTTATATCTGTGGATGCACATAAAAGACAGCGTGTATGTACCACCTATGCCTGCTACTCATTAAGATTTGCGAGATCGAATTTTTAAGCAGTGAGTTTAATAACCAGGGACTAGTTACTGCGTGTGTGGCAAGAAACGGACTACCGGTAGGATGTTTGTCGCATAACAATGGAGCTCATTTTCATTGCATAAAATAAAACTTTGAACTTTCCTCTATCCAGTGATGTATCGTACGTGTCTCTATCTATTGTGCATTAGAAATAGATATTTTAAATCTGCTCCTTCTTGAATAACCTTGTATAAGGGCACCCAAGGGCCCCGCAGGTTATAAAAAGGATAAACAGTTCAAGTTACAGCAACTATAAAAATCAAGTATCGATTAAACAGCCAATATAACAATAATATAAATTAAAATTTTCCTATAATAACATAAAAATATCGACAGGTCAGACTGACATAATTCATTTTTTTTTATTTATGGAGGTCAAATTAGTCGAAATTTTGGGAAAGTATCGAAGTCGATGTTTTTGACCGTTAAAATGCGTTCTCTAGGTTATTACCTATACGAGAAACTGAAAATGGCTGTAACTACTTAGATAAAAGATTCTTGTTAAATTACTGTTTATCGAATATCATTAAAAAGTCGCAGATTTTTTCTGTAGTTGAAAAGATAGTAATATTAGAATAAATAAATATATTCAACTTCCAAAATAACTGACTGAATGTCAATTCTCACAATCTTCAATATGTAATGTACTTGAAATCATCTAATTTTGTTATCTGCATCCTTGTTCCTTCATCATACTTTAGTACACAACTCAGCGATAAATTATCAAGCGGAATGAATCGACGAAAAAATAGCTCACAGTTTTAAATACTATCAAAGTTATCTCGCACATTATCTGTTTTTTGATAGGAATGGGGAGAAAACAGACTTTTGCTTTAAATAATCGAAGAAATATTGCTATCTGGAAAAATAAACAAATATCTTAACTGATTAAGCTGCTCTTTTAATAGGTTTTTTTGACTGAAAATTCGATTAATAACTTCGTGAAATGTAACAACACGGATATGACGAAGTGAAACAGTTTTGAAGACTAAAATTTTTGTTTCCATAAGTATTTAGGGATCGTTTGAAATGCTATTTTTGAATGGAAATGAATAATTTTATACGATCTTTGTTTAGAACTTCTCAGCAGTCGAATTAAAATTATCTGCATTTGTTTTCAGCTTTTTCTACCGTTTACGGAATTTCCTAATTTCATCTTCAGATAAATAAGCCTATATTTTTGCAAATGTTTATAAACTTGTATAATGTGTCCCAAGAAAGGGTTTTAAATACTAATGCATTAAGTAACTAACTAGAAAATAACAGAGTGAGATGTGCTTTGACAAAACAATACAGATACAAATTATAATGGCACGTTGCATTTCCCACATTTTTTTAAATACTTTTCTCAAAATATTTTTAATGCCAACTTTTCTCCTGCCTCTCATTATATCACATTTCCTACGATCTTATTTAATTTTTTTTTCAGAAAAAGACATGCATTTTGAAGAAATCAAGCCATCACAAAATAAAGATCTTTTGCAAGTTCCATGTTCTTAACTATAAAATCATTCAAATTACATGACTTTTTAAAAATGTTAATTTTTCCCATATTAATAAGTAGTCTGCTGTACATCGGTTTTTTTTCTATTCTAAAATTTATATTCAAAAATAATTACATAATTCATTGTCTGATTGTGTTTTTTTTCCTTGTCAAGTACAATAGAGTTTAAGTTAGTACGGTTAAAATTACATTTGGAAGCCATACAAGAACTATTTTGGGTCGGAGTAGGAATTTTAAACTGTGTCCACATAATGAGGGCAACACCTGTACCGGCACAACCCTTTCAAAACTTCCACACCACACCAGCCGAACAAAACCCCTACCGAAACAAATCATTTGAAAAATGACCTCAAAATGCTTTGCGCCTCAAGTGCCATGCTGCCTAATAAAAGAACCAGCTGCTACACTAAATATACGAAGTCTACTGTCGGAGGAACCTGCCCTTGCCTATAGTCCGTGACAGCTCAGGTTGACAGTATCTAGAAAGTTGCAAGTGACTGAATCACCTCCAAATGACGATATGTACGTTTCTTAAAGCTTTAGCAGAAACTCAAAAAAAAAAAAAATCAAACAACTGTGATTTTAAATATAGTTTCATTACGAAGAATATTGATTAGTGGTGCTAAAAACACAATTCTGCTCATGTATAGCAATTACTTTTAAATATATTTGGTTCATATCCAAGGACTATTTAACTGAGAGTAAAGATACACAGATTAGTTTTTTTCCATACTTTCAACTCGAATTGTCACTGATTATAGTTTCTGCAACTGATATCGTGAAAAGATTCATTTGCCATCGGAATACAGAGAAATATAAAAATAACATTTTAATTCCTATTTTTCACATTCGCTTGGAATAATTTAAAGCCTATTATTATTAACCTTTCAGCGGGCGCGCTTATGCATGAGATATTTATATCATGCATCGTATTACATATTTATATCGTAATCTGTTTTTATTAACTTCATACTAAACAAAGATTAATTAAATAAAAATTGCACTTAAATTTATAAAAGAAAAAATATAAGTATGTAATACGATGCACAACATAGGTATCTCCTGCATACGCGCGCCAGCTTGAAGGTTAATCAGAACTACAGAGACTAGGGGTTTATTCTGGTACCCCCGGTTGGGTTGGGAGACGTCACTTTTCCTGTTGTTAACGTGCGGAAAAAGTGACGTCTCGCAACCCAACCGTCTCCCAAAGCAGAAAACTCGTCCATAACAGGTTCTTGACCGAGAAACGTTATTGTTATATTCAGTGACAACAAATATAATGGGAAATTATTATAATTTGTTGAGTTAACACACTAATACTTGCATAATGAGAGATATCGTAAATATTATTCCATACAGTTACTTAAATTCATGGAGCACATCAAAGGATTTTAAAATTTCAATTCTTTTTCTCCTTTCGTAAATACATAAGATAAATAAAAATGTAAAAGGTGTCTGAAAAATATCTTACATCTGATAAGCATAATCCTATGGCGCAGAAGTTCCATGTTCTTGGATCGTTAAGGAGGAATGGGACAGGTTTCGATCTTCCACAGATGAGTTCTTTATTGAATAGATAAACAAAGAATGAATTTATATGCATACATATACAGAGAGAATATATACGTTAGACACACAAGTAAACTGAATTAACTAAAGCATACTGAAGGCCATCATATGTCAAAATGAATATCGGTGGAAACATACTTAGATTAAGAAACTGGCACGATAATTTTAAGAATGCATCCTAAGATGAGATCTCCGCCCAATGATGGCTTTCTAAACAATTAAAGTGAAACTGGTGTCCGCAAGCTAAATGTCTCTTGTCAATATTAAAGTATAACCAAGAACCTTTTGTTGTTCAATATTAATGTATTTCTTGATTAAAAAATTATGTGTATAAATCGACATTCGTGGTTTAAGCAGATTTTTAAAGAAAAACCTTTTTAAGCTGTCTTTTTTATTAATTTTATTAAAATGTATAATTATAATGCTTATTAAATATAATGCTTATAAAAATGTATAATTAAATCTATTATAAATAAGATTGACGAAAGCTGGTTACAGGACAGCAACAATTAGAATAAAAAAGCCATTTCAGTTTCACTCATAAAAATTTTAAAGAGTGTTATTCACACAATAACGATTTAATTTATTCCACAAGTCTTGTCAAACTTTGAGACGCTAAAGATAGTTCCATTGTATTATAGCAGGTGAAATCAGGATTGTTCATGTGAAAGACATTTGTGTTAGAAACAGTTCCTGCTCTACAGACTAGTCTTTCATAGTAAACTGAGGCCAAGGTGGCCTAGTGGCAAGACCTCGGCTTTGGCGCCGGAGGGTTCCAGGTTCGAAACCCGATTCCACCGAAGATCCGCCGTGTATGGGGCATGCTGCACGCTAAGCCATACGTAGTGGCCAAACGCCCCCCCCCCCCGCTGGTGCGGCGTGGAAGCTTGGAGAGAGGAGTGCCAGCTCAGGCGTCGCTCTCGTCATCTGACCGCGGTTCAAAATTACGAGGTCAGTCCCAAAATAGCCCTCGTGTTGCTTCTAAACGAACGTTAATATAACTAAACTAAACTTCATAGCAGAATACGCTAGTTCAATTTATGTTCTGAGTGCCATCGGTTCTATATATTTTTGTGGGTAGTCGTTTTCTAATACGAACTGTATTAAATGTAAACTGAGAAACAAACTTCTGATCCCGCCTTCGAATCGTGCCTTAACACGTTAATTACCCAATTAATTGAATACTATTTATACCTAAAGTCTAATTATATGACCCCTTCTTTACTGTAAAGATATGGCAGATAAGGGAGTTATCTAATTAGATAGATGGTGTGAATCATGGCGACTAATGTGTGAAATTGTAAACGACTGTTATAAACTTTCACAGATTAGTTTTGTTTAGTTATATTAATGTCCCGTTTTCAAGCAACACGAGGGCTATATTGGGGCGGACCTAGTAATTTTGAACCACGGTCAGATGAAGAGGACTACCCCTGAGCTGGTAACCTCCCTCTTCAAACTTTCACATCATATCAGAGGGAGGACGTTTGACCCCCCCTTACGTATGAATTAACTTGCAACAGACCCAATATACAACGGATTTTCATGGGAATCGGGTTTTGAATCTGAAACCCTCCGGCCCTGAAGCAGGAATCTTACCGCTAAGCCACCGTGGTCTAAACTTTCACAGAAAATGCAAGCTCTTTTCTTAGATTGGTTAAATGTGAGAAAAATCCAATTGGTATGAGGAAGACCAGTTTGCCGAATCCTGGCTTATATCAATGTAAAATATTTATTATACCAATTTCTATAAGGAAAATATGATATAGCCTGTGTAGAATAAATATACCAGCAGGATTTACAGTTAGTTCATTGTCAAATAAATGTAATTTGTATTTAGCTTCGCTGGTATCAGACTACTGGACTGTCGTCCCACAATTTATGCTTCATTTTAATGAAAAGTAATTAAAAGAAGTAATGGTATACCTTTAGAATCCTTCTTAACAAGGGCGATCAATTGCATGTATCTGGCCGGTGAGAAAGCAGCAACAGGTCTTTGTGTGATGTAACCATCTTTGCTGATAGGGCACGTCATTATTTTCTTCAGAATACTTCGCATGAGATCTTCCACTGAATATGTAACTGATGTAGGAATCGATAACCAAAGTGTAGTCAGGAAGATTATAAATCCAATGCTCATGACATGCTCATTGTTGAATCGCTACGAAAAATAATATTCAGAATGAATTTTGCTTCTGCAGTTTAACGTAAACAAAGAATGTCTTAAATTTTAAAGTTATAAATTATTTTGTGCTCATGATGATGCGTATTGATTTAGTAGATACGTATATACTGGGAATTGATGCAATATCTTTTTATCAAACGAAGTGATTTGGGAATGCTATTTTACACTCAAGCCTCCTATAACACCGTGTATCAAAATAATTTTTAATGAAACCGATGCATTCAGTGCAATCAAAACAGTGTAAAAGAAAAATTCTTCCTGTCTAAGAAATGTGTTGTAGTTTAACCAGTTCTACGTGAAAACTATGGGTACTTTTCCGTTAATCGAATCATAATCGTTGTCAAGATGAAATGTTGGCGCTATTTTGTGTTGCATCAACAAAGAATTACATTGCAAAGAATTGAATGTTGGCGCAAATATTTGGCGAGTTATCGCTAAGATTCAGCAGGCTTTTGTCTGGGTTTCTGTGAACGAAAAAGTAATGTCGTCAGAATGTCCTCTTGTGTTGGATTGCCACAATTTTTGCACCCTGATATTAAAATATAGAGTTTTTGGAGGGTTGACTGTATGAAAAATTCAACCATTTTAAGAGACAAAATTACTTTTATTTTATAAGTTCTCTGTAGTATACGCAAAACACATTTATACAGTATTTACAGAGGAATATATATCATAGAAACAAATGTAAACTATCGAATACATATTTATTCGATATTTGGTCATAGAACATAAATAACAAACAATACGTTTTCGATACATTGCAACCGCCATTTCTTTAATCTGTCAAAGGAATGCAGCTTCAAGACATTACCACCATATGCATCATTTCTGAAGAAATACCAAGAGAGTGTACTTGAAAAACGTGATTTTTCACATTCGATAGTTTGTATTTGCATAGACGATATATTCAGTATAATGTACCACGAGCATATATTCCATAAAATATGAACCAAAAATAGATCACTTTGTAGCAGCATTCAAGTTATGTGGTGAAACTTGAATGAATGACAGCAAGGCATTGTAATATTGATGTCAATTCCATCTCTAAAACAGACCCGATTACCACTTGCTTCATGCATTTGACCAGTAATCTGGAAAATGGGTATATTGACTAGGATTCTTCCTTGTAATACAGGCTGGAACAGAGGCCCAGCACTAGGGCTTGTACTTAAGGTGTATCCGGTGCAGGTTTTGCAAATATTTGTAAGAATTAAGTACAAATATACTGAACATTTTTATTTGTAAAACCTATATTACTGTCTAGGAATTTCAACCTGTTAACCATCCTGCAGTTGAAAACGGGGAAAATAGTATTAAGATATTATATAAAGAGTTTCAGTTATTATTCAGTTTCAAAGTAAAGCTTGAAAAAAAGCGTAAATATGTGTTATAAAACACTTAGCATTCTTCCATGTATGGATTCCACATAAAAATGCAAAACACACTTGAGATACATAAGCGAGTCTTAATGTCTTTTAAATTAATTGCTATTTTGACACAATTACAGCTTTCATTATAAAAATTTGTGTAGTTACATGCACAAGTTAGACACATAATTGTTTGCGAATAAGCTAAATTATGAAAACTATGATGTGAATGTCATTATTTTTGTAAAATAATTAAATAAAAGTTCATTTAAAATCTTGGATATCAATTTATCTTAGTATATATCCACATCTCAGCAAAGCTCATTTGCATCATAATTTGGAACATTATCTGTGATAGTAAAATTACGTTGCAAATGTACTTTTCTCAGTATTTTAACGTTAGAAAAAGGTTTAGTTATGGTTAATGTTCCTTAATTTTCTAATAAAGTGATCGTATTTAGTTTATCTGTTTTTCTATAACTTGCACTTACTTCATGCCATCAGCAGTCACGTTTTAGGGTGATAAACTTCTTCCTCTACTTAGATGGAATTTTAAAAGCTTACAAGAAAAATTGATGCTACAAATTATGTTCTTAAAACAAAGCATTGTTTTCTCAACAGTAGTGTTAATTTCTTTTTAGAAAAAAATAAATAAAAAACATACTGTTGCTTAACAATGTAAATATTCAACGCAAAAGTCGATAGTCAGATTCAATTGTTTACTGTAAAATACAAAGAGCAACAGCTTAACAACTGTATTCAATAGGAAAAAAAATTAAAAATCTCCAAGAACTCAGATCAGGGACTTAGAGTGTGCAATAGTTGAATACAAGGATTGTGTTTTTATGTTGAAGGCTGAATTCCTTTTTACTTTCTCGTATACGAAGTATACAAAGAGAAAGTATTGTAATCGTCAAAAAATTCGAACTCGAGATTTTGACGAATCTCCACGTTTTAGACCTTCCTGAGTCCGAAAAACACAATTTTGGAATTATGTCTGTCTGTCTGTGTGTCTGTCTGTCTGTCTGTCTGTCTGTGAACACGATAACTCGAAAACTATTAGAGCTACGGGGATGAAATTTTGTATGTGGTCTTTAAACATAATTTGTAGGTTTCTATCAAATTTTGGACAAAATCTGTCAACGGGAAGTCTGTCAATCTGTACGTCCGCGGTCATGCGAACGCTATAACTCAAAAACTTGAATAGCTAGAGGGATAAAATTTGGTACACAGTTTTATCGTCATGAATGTAGGTCCGTATAAAATTTTGGGCCAAATCCGTCGAAGGGTTGACTGTCTGTCGGTCTGTATAATCGCATACTTGTTCAGTTTTGAAACTAACTGCCTGCGCATGCCTACTGGTGACATGTGAAAAGAAGGGACTCCGAAACTTGGCAGTTTGCCAAAAACCAATTCTGGCGGGATTTTGTAAGAAAGCAAATATTTAGGGAGTCTCGCCAGGTCCTGTTGCGCAAAAGAATGCGCAGGGGATTTGAATTTGTTTTGATCCTTCAAACCACGCGTGGTTCCAACTTTGGTTTACTTGCGACGGAAGTTTATTTGACGTCTTTTATTATTCTAGTTTTCTCTACATGTGTTAGGAGTATACGAGAAAGTTTAGGGGAGACCACTCCCGCTGGTTATTATTTTCTCGTATATGAAGTACACAGAAAGAAAGTATTGTAATAATTAAACTATTTGACCTCGAGATTTTGATGAACCTCAGTGGTAGACTTTCCTGTGTCCAAAAAAAGACCGCTTTTGAAATTATGTCTGCCTGTCCGTGGGAACAATAATTTAAAAATTCAACAAAATCGAATGATGAATTTTGGTATGCGGTCTTTGCATAAAAATTGAAGACTTCTACCAAACTTTGAACGAAATTCGTCAACTTCAAGCTTATCTGTCATTCCTTTGTGTGCATATGGACTAGATAGTTTAGAAACTCAAATAGCTATATAAATAAAATTTGACACATGGTTTTTATCATTAAAATTGTAGATCTGAATCAAATGCTAGACCCAATTCGTCGACAGGCTTTCTGTCTGATTATTTGCCTGTTTTCATGCATGTAACTCAAAATACACAACAAGCTGGAGAGTGAATTTTAGTATTTCACTTTTAAACCAGAACTGTGGTTCTGGGTCAAATCTGTCCAAGGGTTGATTATCGGTCTGTCTGTCTGCTCATATGTACGAGAACGCGATAACGGAAAAACGTAATAAGCTAGGAATGTGACATTTTGTATGTGAGTTTGACACCATAATTGCAAATGTATGTCAAATTTGGATTCAGTCTGTCAAAGGGAAGAAGTCCAAAATTCCTACTCAATTTTCTTCGTTGTATTACAAGGCTAAACACAAATCGCACCATATAGTTCAAGCACATGAAAAAATCGAGGGGAGAGAACTCCTGATTATTTTAGTTATAATAAATGACAAAAACGTAATATAATTATTAAAAATTTATATCAGCGTATTGTGTTTTAACTTATTACATTTGGAATGTCATGCAATACACGAGCATAAAAGTTTATAATCGTGTATTAAGTTTTAATTTATTACAATTGGAATGTCGCACTTTTCCTCTGGGAAAACTAATTATGTTTTAATTGTGTGTTTGTGTGAGTGCGAGAAAATGTTATGAATTTTGTTTTAACTCTTGGAGAAAAATGAATGCCTTTATTTGAGATGAAACGGACTGTCATTTTGTGTTGGCTTCTTCTGTATTTTGTGCAAACCGAGAACAGCTATACAAAACTCGATCTCACTTCGGTTTAACTGAATCTAACTCTTGGATATTTTATCTTGTATGAATAATGCTGTGCTAAATTCAGACCATCAAAAGGCCATGTACATTTTGAATACCTTCCATAGGAAAATGCTGAGTGGAAAATACATCTTTTTAGTTGTTCATGCATTCATTCTTCTAATACAGCAAACTCTCGCTACAACGATATCCGATGCAATGATATATCCCTCTACAACAATACAATATTGTGGTCCCGGTGAATTTGCATAGAACATAATATTAATCTCCCCTCAATATAACGATATTCAGTGCAGCAATAAACCCCTGTACAACAAGTTTTTTTTAAATCTCAAAACCATTTTCTTCCTCTGTAACAATATTTCATGGAGGATAAACAAACTGATGATGACGAAAATTCCAAAAATGGCGATATTTCAGATGCTGAAGAATGTGTTTTGGTGCCTCACTCGCGTCCGCTAGTCACGTGATTAGGTGCCTGCTTCACATTGCAACCCTCCACGAGCAGTGTATTCGTATCATAAGTCTATGTGATAAAGAGGACGATGATAATGATACAGATCCATCGCAATCTTTATTGACATCCCAGGAATCTCTTCAATCAGTTCAGTCCCTATGGGCATTTTTTCAAACCTTTCATCCACAAATGATGATCATTTTCGTGCATTAGACTCTATGGAAACCTTGTTAGTTGACTTAACAGTTTAAAAAATGAATCAGCAAACCAAAATATTAGATTTTTTCGATAAATAAGTTTCTCAGGTATATATGCACAGCTAAATTTTCAAATTTTTGTATGCAAAATTTTTCAGTTGTTTCAAATTTTTGTAACAGTCATTAACACTCTGGTGATGCTTTTTTTTTTGCAAAATGTATATTGTGTTCACATCAAAACAGCCAAAATTTAAGTTTTTTTATATCGTAATTATATCGTTATATATTATTATCTTTATTTGGGCTCAAAAGTATTGTTATTACGAGGTATTACTGTAAAAAGTTTAAGTGTGGGCTTATCAACGTGTATTTATTTTAATATAATTCCTTTTATGAAATTTATATAATTCAAAGAACTCCTTCCATGGGCTAATATGCTAAAGAGAATTTCTGGTTATTTTAACTTACACATTCAGAATAAAAGTTTCAAAATCGTGAGGTTATTTTGTTGTTCATACTGTTTCACTATAAAGCATAATACAAGCTTCATGAAATTATGCGTTTTCTGAAGTTTTAGAATTTTAATAAAACTCCAAAACTACTTTTATAAACAATACTCTATGTGTATAAGAATATTTTCTAAAATCAAATCAAAATATATCACATCGTCTTATATTATTATAAGACGATGTATTTTACCTGAAATTCTTTTAGAAGCTTTATTCTTTTAAATATTTATTAACTTCTTGACCTCCAGATCGTTTTATTCATATAAGTACGTACATACCAGCTTTTAGTTTAAATTTGTATTTTTTTATTCTTCATTTCTTCGGAGAAGGGAGAAACTTACCACAAAATAAAATAAGTTAGCGCATAAGCGAATAACATACGGTGTATATATTGTACGCCAGGTAGTCGTTTACGATAACATCATGACGTGTACTGCATACGTCATGGAGGTCAAGGGTTTAAATGTATAGAGTTCCTTTTAGGGCATTTAAATGTTTTTGAAATTTTTCGTAAATCATTTAACTTTTACCTATGAAAACTGTATATTAGAAGAAATGATTTTAAAACTTATAGTGTCCATCGAAAATGCCGTTATAGATTTTTAATCGTAAGATAGTATACACAAAATATAAAGGAGGGGAATTCGTGTCCCTCGAATGTGATGGATGGGTTATAACAACAGTCTTATGTGTTCCGAGTGTAAAGAGAAAGTTGTGTTATGTGATGAATTCAAACCATGTCATGCCACAGTCACATGGTAAACGTGATTACGCATGTCATCTAATATCTACTGCATTTTTCTTAAGCTCAGCTATGACGTCACGTCCAAGATGTTCAGAGGATTCCTAAACTAAATTGCCGTGCCTCATTTAGCGTGTTAACATGTGAGCATGGAGCGATTCCAACGTTGTTGCTCATGGGTCTCTTGACAGTGAAAAAAAAATCTACGTAATTACTTATTATTTTTCTTCGTACGAGTGGGCGAAAAAAACTCGGTCCTTTTTCAGCCACAGTCGAAAACAGAACAGCTAATAGCAAAACTGTCATGTTTTCTACTGTTATACATGTATAGAAAGTGAACAATACAACCATCCATACCGTCAGGGAGTTTTTCTCATTTTACTAGAAAGCTTTCTAGGGCGAATCATTTTATGTTGTGCTAATTTCCCGCAACTGTCTCACTTACAATCGGAAACCACATGACACCTGCTTGTGGGAAATATTAGTGCGTTCAACTGTGAAGATGTGCAAAACACTTCGCCTACGTTACATAAGTAAACCATTTCAATTTTCAAGAATTTTCGGCAACCTTTTGTTCTGGGATATGTTTGAGCATCTGCGTGAATGGCTTTAATAATGTCTCCAGTGAGGCGATGCACACTCTGATCACTTCATTATGCATAAATGGTAAATCAATACGCCAGTAGTGTGCGTGTTAGTTTTAGTCAGGGGTCAAAATTCATAAATGACATGATAATATTTCCGCATTTTGATTTCAATACTATATATTTTGGTGCATTATACACATTTTTTCAACAAATTTATGATAGAAAGTATTTAAAATGCAAATTATAGCAAGTCTTTCGCAACAGCAGAATCTCCAAGTTAATTTATTCGGTTCGCCTACACTACTTTTTAATTTTGTTAATTTAAAATTTCATTTAATTTCATAAATGCGAGTAGAGTTAAAATTTTTAAGCATAAGATTAACTGAACAATGTCATAATATTTTGAATTAATTATTTCATTTACATATAAAGCTTATTTTAGAAACAATGATTAAACTATCTCATTCTTGAAATTATGTAAAACTAGCCGCCTTCGGCGACCAGCTTGTTCACCGGAAATATAATTACAATTGAATCTCCTATGCATAGTTTGATTTCCATGGTTCCCTTAATAAAGTAATTTAGTTTTCAAATTGTGTTAGACATTTAATTCATGTTCTTCAGTGGCCTTGCACCTGTTCTGTTCTTTGTCTGCATGGGGGCAACTAAAGGAGTCAAGTAGCTGTCCGTTTCATGTAACATCTAATTGCAGATTGTCGGTGCCAAATTCACTTTCTTATTCCTGATGCGAAATATGCATTTGCTTTCAACATTAAAATGGCGTGGCACATTTTACGTCCAGCAGCACGTCAGCTGGATTAAAACATAATAACATTACACATAGAATTATATGATACATTAAGATATTACCTCATCTTTCAACAATGGAAGAGAAACACGCAAATAAATATTTTTTAAAACAATGAGAACGATTTGAATGCCATTGCAACTATAAAACGTATTGTTGTAAATTATGCCTAAAAATATTTTTTAAAACTTATTAAAATTAGAAAAAAATTGGACCTCATCTTAATTAATATAATTGAAAAGGTAATTTTTTTCACTTTCAGGTTATACAAAAATGATTTTTGCGCTGCAATATTTTCGGAAGTTATAAGGGAAAAACGCTAAAATTTCACTTAACTTTTAGTTAATTAAAATTCTAATTAAAATTTCTGAGAAAAAGTGCTCCAAGGTGAACATTCTTACCCCACACAATATGTTTATGCCAAATTTCGTAGCTGTAGGTCCAGCGGTCTGCCTTGTAGAGTGCCAACACACACACAGACACATACACATTCTCCTTTATTATTAGTAGAGATGACATGCGATCGTTTGATTTTTAAATCATCAAATATTAGAAGCATTGGTGAATCCAGGAGGGGCTATTGCGCTGTACCCCCCCACCCCAGCCAAACCAAAATTCTTGATGTTTTGCAAATCACTACACCTGCTTGTTCTCAATCTCTTTTTTAAAAATAAAACGTGGCAACATTGCTTTCTGGCTTGACACGTTCGAAAATGTTTCCACTTTTGCAGTCATTCTACTCGTACTTGTAGCGTTAACGCGGTCGAAAACATTTTTTGGCTAGTTATTTCATTGTATTTTTGATTAAATTATCGAAAGTATTGTAGTGTCCTTTTTGATTTTTATTGTCAAGTAAGAAAAATTAAAGTGTTTTGATTTACATAAGGCTTGAGGTTACGACGATACAATATTTTAATGACCCCCGCAGACCAAACTCCTGTATTCGCCACTGATTAGAAGTATTTTATTACAATAGCAACCCACTTTTCTTTCCTTTATTACTCATTCTTATCAATACATCTGTTTCATACAGCGCTATTCTGATGACAAAATAATATGCAGAGGAGAAAAAGAGAAATTCACCTATGAAGCCGTTTAATCTATCGATCTACACCTTACAGTTCAAGGAATGGAATTTTTTCGTTATTTGCTCAAAGCTTTTAGGGCAGGCGCAGAGCTCAATTTCTATTATTCATTGTCTCTCGCTAGGTACCGAACACCATTCGTTTGCTGAAAGAGCAGTTGAGTACTTTTAATGGTTCTTAATGCGTGTCAATCGAAAACCAAAGACTATCTTGAATAATTGATAACCGAGGAAAATTCCATCCTTTTGTGATCTGCGCTCGATGCTTGCACTGAGTGACAGCCCTGAAGGGTTGCTGTTACAGAGCGTGCTTCTGTGAAAGAGTCTGCAGGAGACCAACACTAGTGAAAGCAGACGCGTTTATTTTTTCTCTTTTTATAGGTTTGAAGGATAATGCTCTTTTTAAAGAGGCACACACAGAAAATTCAAATGGAAATCGAAGTGGCACGCAGGATCAGCTATTACACATAAACAACACAGTTGTAATTCCTAGCTGACCGTACATTTCCTGCAATAATATATGATTAATGATTTTTACGTTCAACTAAGATGACCAGATGTCTCGAATTAGCCAGGATCGTCCCAAATTTTGACTGTTTAACCCGTATTGAAGAAAAGTCCTGGATTTTAATGTAATGTTCGGGATTGTCTCGAAATTTTTTATAGCTAAATAGAACATTGCTGAATGATATTAAAAAATATTAACAAGATGCAGTTTTTCACAAGTTATATATAATTTTAAATTCCGAATTTTTTCTGTAGTATAAAGTGACCATAAGTTCCAGAATAGCAGGGGAAATTCGATTTTAGATTCTTTGTCCCGGCTCAAAAGTTACCCCGAATTCAAATTAGATGACCTGGATTGTTTATGTTTTTACTTATACTGATAGTGAAAAAAGATTAAATAGATTTAATTTTAAGAAAATTTAATTTCTAAAGAATTTCATCTTTCCTAACCTTTAGTATACATAGAATATGGTCATCTTGATATGACCACAGTTGATGAATCAGCCTGAAGGAAAAAAAAGTAATAGAAATAGCATAACATAATATTTATATATCTTTATTATCTCTTCTTGCTTTTTAAAATCATTTATTATTTGATTGTTCCTGAATTTTTGCTTTCTTATTAATTTGATAGATTTTTTTCTATTACCTTCTGCAGTTTTTATTGTTTATCCACTGAACTTCTGCGAAGGCATGAAAATTGTTTTGGTTTAGAATAAGAACATTTTTGCTGAAACTAACAAAAATTTCATAACTTACACTTAATAATCAGAATAAATTTATTCCTTTTTGTTATTTCCATTATTTCACAAAAAACCCCAAAAACAGCTGCATGGATATGGACAGGCGTGTAGTCCATTTCTCAAAAACTGATTCTTTAAGTTAAAAAAGTATACAAAAATTTACAACATTGCTTGAATGATTATACAGTAGATAGATTACAGCTTTAATAACCTGAATACATTTTGCCTTCCGAATGAATAAAATAAGGTTTAAAACTGAAATATCCTTCACATGTTCCTTGCTTTTCCGTTTCAAGTCATTATTAAAATATTACTTTTAATTCACTAGCTTTTGCTAAAAATAAGTATCCCAATGGGATAAAATAAACACCATATATTGCAATTCTTTAAATGTCATTTTTAGCATATAAAACGAAAGATAATATTTGTGCTCATATTTCAGGTTGTAAATTTTGTTGTCTTTATCAATTTACGTTTCAATCAGCAGATAAATTAACTCAGCTTTAAGAAAATCTATCCACGATACAATTTTCAAAATTGTAGCTGCAATTTTGAACAAACAGATTTTAAAACTCATGCACGTTAATTTGAAAAGTTTTGAAAACAGTATACATAAAGAATATTTTAAAAATTATAAACTATTTCCCATTTGAAATAATCAGAAAAGGAATTTAGAAAGCACATAAAGCTGGCTTATTGACATCTGGCTTTGAAATTGTCATACTGAAATATTTTAATTTAAAAATGTTGAAATACTTTTCGTGATATTACATAATACATCATTGCTTCGCTGCCTTTTTACAGTATTGAAAGAAATCAGAATATCCACATTTTTTTTTCTATTCCCAAACAATCGAAGAAAATTGTTGCCAGGTCATTACAAAATTTTTTCTGATTGGTTTATTTTGTTACAAAACTGAAGGATGTTATTATACTTATGACAATATTTTACTCAGAGTAATTCAGTATAAATAAAATAGAACAATAAAATGGAACTAAATAATAAAATGAATATTAATCAGTAGTGATATTTGCATTATTTGAATGCTTTTAATGTATTGGTTGCTCTAGTTAATTTGTAACTAACAAAGATGCATAAATTTTTCTTTTACAATTGATTCCAATTGTGTATTATAACTGAAACCAATTTTTTTCACAATGATCAATATTTTTGTATGTTTCATCTTTCACATATTTTTAGACATGCAACTGTAAATGGGATACTGTTTCTGGTATCTGAAATTCCAGTAGTTATAGTAAAATAAGAAAAAAAACATTGAATAAAGTAAATATCTTTGTAAATATTTGAAGCAACGCATTGGTAATTAGAAACGTGCATATAAGAACATGGATCTACAGAAAGATTTGTAAAAACTTAACAAATCCATTGAAATTATATGTTCCATAAATTGATATAAATGAAATTACGTTGTTGTCATGAATGTAAACTTAACTGATTTTTCAAAACTTTGACGAAAAATAAAGAATGATGCCTAAGTATTTATTTATATTTTGCATGTTCTCTTTTAATCCAAAGTTAGAACTTTTGTTAAAAAATGATTGTTAATTTTTAAAATAAAATACGTAGCAAATTAAAATCAAAGATGTGACAGTGATATTTATTCTCCATTTTTTCAAAGAGTCATAAATTAAATACGATGAAGTGACAGGATATTAAATAACTTCCAAATTTATAGAAATTCATTCGAAACAAACACAGAACCCAGCAGTACTACTCCGATTCAGAGTGAACACAGACCATATTTTCTTTGCTATCATCCATACCATCATTCTTGAGCATGTCTTGTAAATTTCGAATGTACCTAATGGCCATTCTGAGAATCTCAACTTTGGAGAGTCTTTTATCTTTGTCCTTGGAATTCAGAGGGATGTGACTTTTTAACCTTTCAAAACCATCGTTGACATTTCTCACTCTCTGTCTCTCCCTTTCGTTTCTCCTTCGTATAAAAGACGGTTCAAGCCAATACTCGTACGGTGAAAATGGTGTTGGCAGAGGTATTTTGCACTGTGGAGCAAAAGGGTCTTTCTCCCCTTTCATATCAAGCATATCATGTTCCGCGTCTGCCTGGCTTTGATTGCTACAGCCAGATATCCCGACTCTGTCTTCATCATCGTCATCGTCTTCGTCGTGTTCATCCATTTCTGGACTGGTTAAGTTCCTCGGTGTGACTGGAGGATCAGATGCTGGTCCACCTCCACTCGACCCACTTTCTAGGATCATTGTGGGTCCGAGCGGAGGCATCATGTTGACGAATGAGTAGTGGGGGACTAATTCACAGGGGAGGGTGAAGCCCATGTTGACGAGTTGCTCAAAATCGTGCGGCATGACGTCAGGCGTCAGGGGGAGGGGTGTCAACATGGTGTATTCTGGCATCTTACCCGAAGACATCTTCAGTCACGAATTTAGGGAGCCTTACGCTCAGAAGTTTTCTGAAATTAAGAAATTCGCAATTAAGACAAAATACGAAACGCAATGGATTGAAACAAAACAATCAATCTTTAATTAAGAATAATATGTAATTTTCTCATAGTTAACTTTTAAATCAGGAAAGCAAAGCAAATATTTGTATATGAATCTATAATATAGGCATTTCATATTGATATAAATATTTCTCAAATTATTTTCGACAAAAGAATTTTCATGTTAATTAGTAAAACATTATTTCATAGCAGCGAAAGTGAAATTTTGATGTTGTAGAATTAAAAGAATTTCAGTTGTTTCTTTTGTTAATTTACGAAAAACATGTACATTCGCAAATGTGTCAAAGACAAGATTAAAATTTTTCGAAAAACATGTACAATATTACAATCCATCCTTGAGGAGAAATAGTGTGCTTCATGCCAAATCTTTAGGTAATCTAACGTGCTGAAGCTAATTAAAATAGATAACCATTAGGATGGCCCTTATTATAATGACTAAAAATTTACTTAGCGCACACCCCCTAATTTTTTTCCTATTACCATAATGTAAGTGTACCAAATATTTCTTCGATATATAAAGATTAACCCGTGCCGTATAGAGCTTGATTAACCCACTGAGGACATGTACGGTGTATAGAGTGCGAAAGTGTGTACGCACCATAAGCTGGATAAAAACTATTGAAGGTGGAGAGGTCACCACCCCTCTAACCTCGTATTAACATTCCTTCTACTTGCTCCGACACTTCCACTGACAATGAATCAGTCAGATTGGACTAATCGCGCTTGAAAGTGCATGAAACGCTCTGCATAACCCAATTTGGCTATCACTAAACGGCGGGAAATTATCCCTACAGAGCAATATTCGGTTGTTTCTGAAGAATTGAGCAAGGGGAGACAATCTGAGGACGAATCTGATGCATTAAATCTCAAGGGAGAAGTGATTGAGTAGAGCGACCAAGAATCTAATTCTGAGACTGACGTGGAGTACAATCCAGTTCACGAAGAATTATAGCGACTCAAACTCGAACAAAAACGTTTGTATCATCCATCCATTCAACTTCTAATCTTATTATACCATAAAAAATAAGTTATGCATAATTAGATAAGCGTAGAGTTGGAGAAAACGGGTTGGCACATAAAGAGCGTCGATCTGATCTGAGGGCTCTAAAAAAGTCACCCGTCCGCAAAGGGTTAAATAAAGATGCAGGAGAAAAAAAAAAGCTAAAAAATTAAGCATTTAAAATTGTATATTTGCTATTCATATAAAGAAATTGTATTAATTTGCTATAATAATTTACAGTTTTAATAATGCAGTTTTTGATAATATATTAGAAACTAAAATATATACAGTTTTTAATAATAAATTGAAATAAATTTTCGCGATTAAGGATAGCCTTTTTCTGCAGTACAGGTACTGATTTCTGTGGTCTTGAAAAAGAAATTGCTTTTGCTCTTCATCCACGGTTAAGAGTCGATTAAAAGCTTGTATAAATTTTATCCCTCTTTTGGCTGTATCATTGACAACACTGTGTTTCCCCTGAATGCTTTTTATGATTTTAAATAAGAATCGTCCCTATCCCAAAGATATGGATTGAGATTCAAAAATCCAATTTCTTCACGTTCAATTTCTTTAATAAATTTAAACTTCTCTGAGAAATGAAGTCTTCTAATGCTTTTTCTGAAGACAATGCAACAATGAACTATTTTTTTGATGTCATATCTAAATTCAGAATGACTTAAATTGTAAAAATTCATTAAAACATTTTGTTAAAAATTTAAAAAATGATAAAAATTGACTATCTTTATAATTCAATGAGCTCCCTTTAACCTTGCTTCAATATTTCATTTTTTAAGTGCATTAGAAAGATCTTTGCATTACTCAGTATTTCGCTCTCACTACATATTTCGTTCAAGCATTTGTTCCAAATTATTCCATATTTTTCTGACTTCTTAAAAAAAGAAAGCAACATCTAGAATACTAGACACTTGAGATAATCCCTGTTCGAAAACACTTCGTAGTACCTTTTCGTACATCTGATGCCGAGTTGGAAAATATACGATCTCTCGATCTGCATACTGCTTTAGTAGAAATGTAATCGCACTGTTGATATGAACAGTTTTGGAACTATTTGTGTCAGAGAAGAGAATTTGAGCTTTGTCTTCCAACCCCCAATCTTTTAGAATGCTTCATACAGCCATAATTTGCTCCTTACCTGAAGAATTTTCTAATTTTGGCACCAGACAATTTTTTTCATCTTTATATGTAACAATGATAGGTAGCCTTTCACTTTTTAAATCTCTCTCATTTAAAACAGGTAGCAATTTACCATCCCAAAGAAAGGATATGAAACTAGGTTAAAATTTCCTTTAAATTATTCTTTAATCTTAGTAGCCTTATTCTTAGGAAAATCTTCCAGATATCTTTGTATCGTGTTTCGATTGACTGCAAGTTCATATATTTTATGCTTTAAAGACTCATCTGCGGTTTCGAGAACAAAAACGACATTTTAGTGACTAATATGTCATTGATCGAATACAGTCATTAATTTTGTTAAAAACAGTTAAACTTGTTAACTGAATTAAAAACTTGAGTTAAAAACATTTCCTCTTAAGTATATTTTTTATCCCTAATCCTATCTGCGCATCTTTTTTATCTCAAGAGACGTCTGGGTAATAAATTGATGAAGGTCCAGGTTGATCAGAAATATCTTGGATTCTTTTGGAGAATTCTTTTGACGAATCCATGCAATTCTCAGCGATCTCCGAACTACAAACCTATATATTTTCTTGTTCTCTGACTATCAATAAGGCATTTTCTTCAAGCTTTGCAAGCTTCCTATCGATTCTCATGAAGATATCCCCTCCTCCCTGGCTCTCTTTGACTCAATAAAAATGTTCTGTCTTCAATTTTTATAATTTCCAAAGTTTTAGCGCCAGCAGTGTCAAATAAGTTATTTAAATCTGATGTAAACTTACCTTCTTGTTCTCTCTGCGCTTCTGTCTTCCATTTTTGAAGATTGCGCCAATAAGAGTACATCTTCATAACTTTTTCTACACAATGATGTGTCGCTCTCTTAGGAAACCTTGTCTTCCCCCCAAAAATCGGGCATTCGCGCACTACTGAATTGGTACTTGCACTTAGGGACAGTGTAACCTCATGTAAATAACAAAATAACACCGATAGTACTTGCCGGTTAGTTGGAAGTTTGCTCCCGTTAATTTGGTGCCACTCGCTACCAATTAAATAGATATTTTGATAACCACTTTTCAAATTAGAAGCCATAATTGCACTCATATTTGACTCGGACAGAGACCAGATCAGAGCGGAGGATGGGGCGCGCTGTCTGCACCCACAGGTTTCCCACTTCTACCGCGATGCGGCAAGTGATCCCAACCTCCGATTTGAACAAATGAGGTTTCTAATTGTTTCTTGGTATAAAAGGAAAAAAGACTGGAGGGTGTGCGAATTGAAATTAAAACATCAAAAAATAAGTTCCACCCTAATAACCATGGATTATACTTAAAGAATAATATTTATTCCATGTAAAATTATGAAAACGTGATATTGAAATAACTGTCTCAAGATTTTTTCCTGTCATAAGAGATGATGGATAAATAATAGACAAATACTCTTTTCATTGCAAATGGAAGTGTTTATAGCTGTAGCAAATGGTTGAACTCATATCTACTATTCATTATTTCTCTCAAGACAGATTGTATGATTTCAGACATATGACTTTGATTAAAACTAATTGTAATTAAATGAATTTTCTGACATTAAAAACTCACGTTACCACATTAACCCTTCCTAGGGCCGTGGCAAGTATACTTGCAATTAAATTCATGGATTTTTAAATGCAATTTTTAAGGTTGGCTTAAGTTCTTGCCAAATTTTTCGATAAAACACAAGTCTAGATGTTCCAATTTCTTACCTCAAACCGTACCGAAGTGTCTTGACTTGGTAATTAATTATTAATTAATAAAATTAATTAACCAAAAAAATGCCATCCAATAAGCTAAATGAATTTCTTTTGTTAAATTAATCTCACTTCCAAAGTTATTTTATTATACCACAACAAAAAAAATGACTCTTTAAAGGATTAAATCAAAATTTATATCCTTCTGAATTGTACGTTTCTATACATTATGAAATATTTTGGAATAATTGTCATCTTAGTGGCTCACAAGGACATATTTCGGCTTCTTTCACAGGGACTTTTTATGATTCTTTATAATTCTGCAAACTGCCTGATGGATTCGAAAAATATCTAACAAATTAGTTCAGGCTTATTTTTTTAAAAGTAGTAAATAAATCCGTGCCAATTAAAAATCACTGTAAACAATTAATTCGAATGTAAGTTCAATCCGGAACTGACATCTCATTTAATTATTCATTCAGTTTTAAAATAAAGAAAGGATAGAGGTTTTTGGTAAGCGCCTTGATAAGGGGCTTCCGGGTTTAGTTTGTTATCTTAACTTCCAGTTTTGAAGCTAGAACAGGATATTAGTACTTGCAATTTTGAAGCATAGCCAGACTTAAATGCTGAAGGCATGTGCATCATTTCCCAAGATTGAAGACCATGCTATCTTGACGAATGTTTAAACATGCGCAGAATTTAGTCAAATCGTTGCACAGAGATAAATCATCGCTGGAACAGAGACCTGATATTTTACGATCATGAATTTAATACGGTTATCTCAAGTTATTCTGGCCTGTTGTTGCAACTTGAATTCATGCAAAAAATATATAACATTCTTCGTTAAGTTTTGTTTTCATAAATTTCACAAAACCATAATCTCCAATTTATATAAAAGGCTCATTAGCATTAGTTTTATTCTACATTTTTTCTACTAAATGAAGAGCATTTAAACTGAAAATATTTTATGTAATGAAAATAAATTAAAGCATGAAATAAAGTCAAATATTTAACCAATTAATCAATCACTGTTTTTAAATAACAAAGTAAATAGGATATGAGAATAATGTAAAATTTTTCACGCTTGTATTTAGTGATTTCCCTTGCCATTTTATATTTTCTTAAACCTTCCCGACTTATCATTTCTGAACTTAAATTTATGCATTTGAAATCTAATAGTAAATTTTAAAAAAAATACTTATATAAGGTTTGCTGGTTATTGGCAGGGCCAGATTTTCCATATGGACTATCTACGCCATGGTCTAGGGTGCAATAGTCGGAGGGCGAAAATATAAAAGAAATTACAATAAAACATTTACAAATTTCAGTATCATTTTAAAAAATCCATTTAAAATATTGTTTTTAAAGCACATCCACATTACATGAACTGTTTGCACATTTATGTTGCCTATCTATAGTTGCGGTGAATGCACTGGAAGGAGGGGGGGGGGCCGTAGAATCAAGTGCTTTGACCTAGGGCGTAGATATGTATAAATCCGGCCCTGGTTAAAGCAAGTTTTTCCGTCAGTCTAGATTTCATACTCAGCAATCTCTCCTTTTATACCTTTTTAATTATTTCTTTCTTTCGATACCATTGTCCTGGCGATGACATTATTTTTTATTGCCCCGATGCATTTTCCTAAATCATCGCTGTTTGATTTAACGTCGAACCGAAAGGGAATATTTTTCATCATTTTATACTGATTCATTTATAAAAGGAAATCAGAGTTGGCTATCAGGTGCAATGATTATTCTTTTTCTGAGTGCATGCTTGGTATAAAAATGGCAAAAAAACGTAAAGATTTAAAATGTACGTTAACATAATTAGAGCAGTTAAACAAGCCTGTCTAAGGTAGCTGGAATTTTCAAATGCAAAGATTAGATTTAGATTAGAAAGTTATTTCGTTATCTTCCAAATGTAGGGAAGTACAGTGGAAATGATGCGGGCGCAACCTGCTTTCCACTTCGTTCACATTAGCTCATGCTTGTGTGCAAGCCAACTAGGTTTCTGATTTTTTGTACTGATTTATTGATACTTTACATTCGTTTATTTAAACACAGAAAATTTTAAAAGGATTGTCAAATTTGAGTAAAGGAATTATAAATATTATAACGTGGTCATCAGTAGAAGTTTGCAGATTAAAGGAGACGAGGAGGGATTTCGTGCATCATTAGAAACAGGAGGCCTTCCACACTACAACCTGACTATCATTGTAAGTAGCAGTATGTGGCATTACATTTCAATGCGCCTAAATGGTTTAACTGTTCCTTTATTTATGTTTAATTATTATGTTTAAATTTTTAAGATCTAACTGTTAGAGTAAAAAGTAAAAGCTAAACTAAGTATGTGACATTACATTTCAATGCGCCTAAAAGTTTTAACGTTCCTTTATTTATGTTTAATTATTGCGTTTAAATTTTAAGATCTAACTAACTGTTAGTAAAAAGTAAAAGTTAAACTAAGTATGCGACATTACATATCAATGCTCCTAAATTGATGTTGTGCCTTGATTTCTGTTTAATTATTGTGTTTAAATTTTTAAGATCTGACTAACTGTTAGAGTAAAAGGTAAAAGCTAAACTAAGAAAAAATATTTTAAATTCAGTATTTACATTAGTCGCTCTATTCCTTAACTAGTTTTGCTCTTACTTTGATTAAACTGCGAAATAAACAGTGTATTTACACAAATTCAGTGGGACCGCAGTGACATGGTGATAAAGTCTCATCTTCGGGACAGAAGCATGCTTGGTTCGAGACCCGATTTCTCCATAAATCCACCTTGAATATGGATACATTATACGTTAAACCAGTCGAGGGTCAAATGTCCTCCAGACTCATGATGGCATTTTTCACAGAGATGGGGCAGCTCTTCTGTCCACAGCTCAAAATTACGAGATCTGTCCTAAGTCAGCCGTCGTGTCACTGTAAAAAGGGACGCTAATACTATTAAACTGCACGAATTCGGATGTGAACATAGCGCTTGAGGCACTCTAAAAAGGAGAGTGGAGTCAGTCAGGACCTAGCTGACAACGGGCGTGTTTTTCTCTAACTTTTGGAATCATTGTTTCAGTCTGTCTAATTTCTCAGAATATTTTCTTAATATTTTTTGGGAATTACGAAAGAAGGAGAATTCGAAGGTCCTTGGGAATATTGGAATCTCTTACGTATCATGATATGATGTTGATTTCTCTAAAAAGCAAATTTTGAAGCAACACGAATTTTTCAAACTAAATGCCTAGAGAAATAATTAAATATTGTTTGATTTCATAATTACAAATTTCACAAGGATTCTATTTACATTTAGGTTTCAAAGCGTAATAGACAAGTATCATTCTATTATAATACTAAAAGACATTGTGTATGCTTGCCTGTTAGCACCTTAGTGCACAACAGGGAAGCGTGCAACATTTTAGAATTTTCGACCAGAATTTTACTTAAATTAATTTATCGAAATTTTGAATCGAAGTGAGCTATTTATCAATAACTTTGGAAGAAATCTGTTGCTCGGAAATGAGTTTTACGCTTTAACAAACATAAAGCTACCATTCGAATGATATTAATTGAATTTTGGAAGCATGTTTCTCGCAACTAAGTAGAAAAGAGAAAATTGTTTGAACGATTTTTTTTACACCTAGCTTTTCTTTTCAGCTTTTTTTGTTAAGGCACAAGTGTTCCCTTAATTCGTTTTTCGGTAAATTATTAAAAAGTAAGCTCTTACTTTGGCTTTAACTTTTAAAAAATTAAATTTAGTTTCTAACATCACAAGAATTGAGTGAAGAAATATAAGCTTTTGTTTTTTAAAGAACTATAATCTAGTTTTTACACCAAAGTTTACTTTTTGCCTCTCAAACGACAATAATTTGATTTTGGTAACTTTTCTATATGTAATTCCATTATTTTCTATTTGAAATTATATTTCTAAACATCTGACAGAGTGCTTGATCTCAGTAATTCTTCATCTCCGTTATTGCTGAAGAAAGAGTCATTGCCAATACAGTTACTTAATATACTCGGAAGTGCCAAAATTTTATGATTAATCTATGTCATGAAGTTTAATAAGGTTTGATTTAAAGTGTGTGTGTGAGAAAAAAAATGAATTCAAATGAAAAGTAATAAAAGAAGTAAAATAGATAAAATATGGTTAAACTTTTCCACATTGCTTAAATTCGATGTACATGGTCAACAGCCCTCGCGTTAGATGTTGGCGATACTTGGAGAAAAAGATTGTCGGCTTGGATGTTGTCTTCAACATCTGCCTTATTCAAAAATAATGACTATATTATTAGATCTCTTATCCCCTCAGTTTGAAAAATTAATCTAGTAAGCAATATCTAATTGTTCATTCGTCTTATAGCAAGATACAACGGAATAGAAATATTGTTTGTATACAGATAGAACTATTTATTTATTCTTTGATATCTTTCACTAATATTTCTAAAATCTCGAAATATTTTTCAAATATTTGCCAAAAAATAAGCTTTACATTTTCTTAAAAATGTAGTTCTTTTAATGATATTTGCAAATTAATTGAAATTCATAAAATTATTTTATGTGTTTTTGTAGGTAAGAAATTGAAATTTAATTTATTTTGAATTATTTTTCAGCGCGATAGTTGTTTAGATTCCTTATCACATATCGCAAGTGCTAAAATCGTAGATATTCATTTATTTACAACTATAATTAATTTTTGTAAAATTTCAGATTATTCTTATTAACACAATATAGAGTGATATTACCCTTATAAAAGTATGTGTTAATTTTAAGTGTATGAAAAGGATTTAAAAGACAAATCTTCAAAATAAAGATATTGCAATACTTTAATATATTTTTTAATTTTTTTGTTGTTGTTGGAAGACATACCGTGCAGAACAATGACAAAAAACGTAGCGATTTAAATTAATACAAGCTAGAGAATTACATATGAAGAGCATCAATTTTATCTAAATAATAGATGAATTTTTATGTAAATTATGTTTCATGATTTGCAAGAAATCTACATCAGAAACTGTAAATATTTAAATATATATAAAATGATAGACAATTTGGGGCTAGAGTATTTAAAATTATTTCTATGGGTCGCAATGGGAGTGATATTATAAATTTTCTATAGCACGAGATTTTGTTTTATTAGTAAATTAAACTTCTGCAAATAATTGTACTCATTGGCTGCTGATATAGAAGTTATATATTTGATGGATACAGATTTGGAAATACCGTATCATATAATGTAGCATTTTCTAAAAATACAGTTCTACTCAAAAAGTTCTTTTAAATTCGTCCTTCAAGTATGCTTTAATTCATGTAAGTTGAAATGAATTTAAAAACATAAGTAATATTCACTGTTTCAATTTACAATTCACTCAAAAAACATTTAAGTTAACTACAAATTTAAAGCATTTTTTCAGTAAAATAATATCCACTGTTGAATAAAAACAATTGATTTTCTTAATGAAGACAATCAAAAATCAGAAGGACTTGCAATCTTCCACCAGTTAAAAAAGAATAGTTTATTCTTTCAAAAATTAGTTTTATGACATATTCACTTTCGAAAAATCAAATATTTCCACAAAAATGTTGTTGTTTTATAACAGGACCTTATGAACTCTGGGTCACGTTGGGGTCGTGATGACTTTCAGAGGAGAGAATTCTTTTAGACCATTCACCATTTTTAAGCAAATAAAAAAATCTTGATTTACAAAATATCACTAATTGTTGCCTAATAATAAGTTTTAATTAAATTTGGTTTAAATTATCCTTAACCCTTATTTCCTGACGTTACTTAAAAATACTACTTTAATCATGCTTATATCTTCGTAATTTACAGTATTCACAAGAACACGAACAATATAGTTTTGATAGAAAGCAGTAGATGGCAGCTTAAGGCAGGAATTAATTTTTTTTAGATATAAATTAAATTAATTCAGCTACTTTAATTAATTTTAAAAATTTTACCCACTTTTCTGGAGTTATTCTGCACCAAAACTTATCTAATAATGCCAAAATAAAATTGGAAAGTTGCTGGTAAATTAATTCGGTAAATAAAGGATTAATTAATATTTTATTTCTTTACTTAGTTTCTAACTTCGAGATCGCGTGGGAAAGTTTTCTTATGGAAATGGGATCATATAAATTTTTGCCGTCCAAGAATAGGCTGCGAGAGAAAAAAAGATTAAAATATCTGAAGATATTTTTTTTGTCTATTTCCAATACAGCTTGAAAATAATGTGCAACTGTGATGAAAGAATTTTTTTTTGATGTACAAAAAATTTCAAGCTCCAGTTATAAATATTTCATAAAACTTAATGTATGACAGGACTTTATATATAAATACTTTTTAAAAACAAATGAGTGACAACACTTTATCTATAAATATTTTTTAAAAATTAATGTTTGACAGAGCTTTATCAATTTTTACAACTATTAAATCTTATTTCCAATAAAGCTTGAATGTGATGTACTGGTATATGGTTTTCTCTTTTGCAAAAAAATCATTAAAAAATAAATATTGGAACAAAATTAGTAATATTGGAAAAAATGTACATGTAATAAAGGTTTTGTAAAATTTACAATTGACGTTAATTCTAATTAAGATTGAAAGTGATGTACAACTGGCCCGACAGCTTTTCCTATTGTGAAAAAATCCCTGTGATCTCCCGGATGTTAAATTAACAGACAATTAATGTAGAATTAGGGTTTGATCAAATTTTGAAATTATTATTTTGAATTTTCAATAAAGCTCGAAAGGGATGTACAACTGATATAGTAGCATTTGCTAATGCAAAAAAAGAAAAAAAAATGAATATTTAATAAACAGAAAATTAATGCAAAATAATGTTTTTATTCATTTTTGATATCTATTTCCAATAAATATATTCTATTCCCAATATATTAAAAAAACATTACCTTTTAATTAACGGAATGCAATTTAGAACCAAGGTTTGATCAATTTTTGTAAGAATTGATATTTATTTCAAATAAAGCTTAAGAGTGATGCCCAATTGGCCTGGAAGTTTTTCCCTGGCATAAAAGAATGATTTACAAGAGAAAAAATTTTTAACAAGTGCTGAATGAGTATTTGGTCAATATCTTCAAGGGAATAACACTTACTTAACTGAGGATTATCCTTAGAAGCGTTCAAGGATCTTCGCTCCTGTGATTCAGAATTCAGATACATTAATGAGGTTTGTCTACTGTAGCCTCCCCAAGTTACGTACCCTTTTTTGCGAAACTCAAAAGTGAAACGCTCATCAATCCCTGCGCCCTCTCATTGCACTTCTATGAGATTGTTCCCATAGCAAGTCAGTTGTACTCTTTTACACATACACTTCTTCACCTGCTGATGAACAAACATAACATTTTGTTTCGATCACGACAATGCCTATACCGCCAGCAGAAGGATCTAGTTGGGACATTTAAATTCGGACAGACATGACAGTAGTGTAGATTCAGGTGCCCATTGCGTCACGTGAACTGGAGAGGCGGAGTGCCGTGGATTAAAACCCCGCCCCTTAGGCGCCCTAATCCGGAAGAACTGATATTGGGATGACCGGATATGCTTTGTAGTTAGTACAGAATGGGTATGAGAATTACGTTTGAATTTAAAATACGAGAATTACGTTATTTTTTGAGATTTTTATTTTTGGTTTTGTTGGTTAGGGATAGTAAAGAACACAAGAACTGTATTAAACGGCACATGATCGTGAATGAAAATTAGTTTAGAATCATTAAAAAAGATATTCTTTATCTAATTTAATATAAAGCAGACGATATTCACGGTGGCATAGCGAGGGGTGAGCAAGGGAGGTACAGATGCCCAGGGCGCCACTATTTGGGGACGCCCCGAAGACAATATTTTTGCATTTATTATAAGTTTTCAAAGCCAGAGGTTTAACGAATCAGAATGGGAGGGGGAGAAAAATACAAACTAAGCCCCAGGCGCCATTTACCCACGCTATGCCGCAGACGAAATTTTATGGATTCGGTGAAGTTCGAAAATCGTTCTGCTCAAAAAGGGGTTTCTTGAATCTGAGGTATTTGAGGTTCAAAGTTTTCAAACCCCTTTTAAGACACGTGAATAAATAGTGAATTCGATAACATGAAAAGTCTGGCCATTAAATTGATTGTTTGAGTTGCTACCATAAAATCATCTATTTTGCTTTACAATGCGACATAGAATGGAGTAATACGCATGATGTTACAGTTACATGGCAAACTTACCTGCTTATATCTTCTAACATTTAACTGTAAAGAAACATTCTTTTTTACCCCCTTACCCCACCAAAATTTCAAAATTAAATCGACACCGCGGATTTAGTGTATATGATCATTATATGATTTCATTAACAATTTAGGCTTTTAAAAATTTTAGTAATAAAATAATATTTATATTCTAGTAATAAAATTTGTATTTTAATAATATAACAATAATTTCCGATTTCGAAAATTTCTGGCAACTTTTTTTACTTCCCTCTTTCTTTAATTGATTAGATTTTTTTAATTAATAGAGCTTCGATAGTTGGGTTAAGTGAAAATGAATTAACCTTGCTCTGTAATATATTTTTCTGCCCTGTCTTTTGCTAAATTTTAAAATTATTCTTTAGTAAGTTTTTTTTCTTCTCATTTCTGAATGCAGCGAGATTTTCATTTTTACACAAAGAATATTTTTTATAAATTAATTTTGCAATTTTTAAAAATTAATGAATTACTTATATTCCTAATATTGTTAACTGATTTTTGTAATCTAATATTTGAGGAAAACAGCACCATCATTTATCCTAACTTTACTGAAATTTCGAAACTTTTCGAGGGTAAAAGGTTTAATATTATGATGCTCTATCTTATAACATTCTCGATTTTTTTTGGCTTAGTATGGATTTTATTTATGTTACATCAAAATCTTAGCAATGAAAGCTTTAATTATGCAAATTCACTCAGAATTATAATTTTTTAACTACTTATTTATTATAATTTGTAGAATAATCAAATTTAAAAAATATATATATACAGTTTCGATAAATATGAATAAATGCATGGACACATAGGTTGTCCAATTGTTTTTCTAAGAAAAAAGATTCGACAGTCTCAGTGAGGATTCAAATGATCATTCATAGAAGAAATAAAAAGTAAGTACTTAAAACGCATGTCGAAATAAGATCACGAATGGAAATGTTTTTATTCATTTTTTTTGTATACATGTATGGATAGAGAAAGCACAGTAGTCGCCAAAAAATTCGATCATGAAATTTTAATAAATCTCCGCGTTTTAGATCTTACAGAGTTAATTTTTGGAATTATGTCTGTTTGTGGATGAATATCGCAATTTAATTGGCCAGTCGCATTTGACGTGTGTCACATGATCATGAATTGACTCCATTGATTCAAGTTTATTTAACAGCAACAATTTAAGAGCTAAAATTTTATGACGACAATCGCCTGTAACTTTATTTTGAACAAATCATTCAAACTTTAAAGCAGTCGACACATTCTTACGTAATTAACGTAACATGCGTTGTGCCGATCTACATTTCGCATCCATTGCGCATTTTGCAGAATGACAAAGGATGAGATGGTATAGCAATGCTTTACAAAACAACATATACTTAGATGTTAGATGACATGGGCATTTACGTTTATCATGTGACTGTGACGTCACATGAATTGAATCCATTATTAATTACTCGTCCGTTAATTAACGGCACTGTAGTTATTTGAGGTACATCAGCTGGCAGCGACATTAAAAGCAGTCACGTGATTTGACTAATGAAAACGCATTTCAATTATCTAAACTTAATTTTGTTTAAATGGTTTTAATCAGTTTATTTATCTGTAAAAATATTCTACGTTTAAAACGTTTTAAAGTCTTCTGTAAATGCTTTACACAATGAATCATCAAAATAATCCAAACAATCATAGCCTCTCTGAATCATACTTTTACGTAAAGAAATTCTCTTTAAAATAACTTTTCAAAAACACTTGGCAGATCATTGTTATAGTATTGACAGTGAGGATTTAGCTAGAAGTATGTGATGACATCTAGACTCGGAATGACTTTCTTTTTGTAACTAGAAAAGGTTGATCGAAAATCTGATTGAATATTAACAAGTGGGATAAACTGAATCAATATGCATTACTGCAAATATTATGATCTGTTAAAAGCTGCAGAGCATTCAGTCTTTTGTATAGATATTTCTTTCTCATAGACGACAGCGATGTTACTTCTAGAATGATCGATATAAAGAAACTTTCACGAATTTCTCTGGATTAAGGTAAGAATTTCTTTAGTTCTTTTAATTTTGTCGAGGAAAAAAAATGGTTTTGCAGAGCTGAATAAGAATAGTTGCAGTTTATTACTTTTATGTAACCCAATATAAAGTGATGTAAAAATAGTTTATCACTCATTTAACATTTTGATGATTCTTTATGAAAAACATACAATTTAAATTAGTTTTTTAGGTTATTCAATATTCCGATACTATCCAAACGATAAGCGGAATATTTATTTATGTACAGTTTGAAAAAGTTAGTGAAAATACATTTAAAATAAATTTCTTTTGAAAATTCATAAGATATTTTTTTAATGATTATTCTATCTCTATTAATAATAAAAAAGAATGTGTGTATGTCTGTCTGTCTCCTGGAGCTCTACAGAGTGAACCGTTGGACTCGAGAGCTACCAAGTTTAGCAGAAACATACTTAGGAGGGTGTTAATGTGTACCTTGAAGAAATTTCTTGAAATTGTAATTATATTTTTTAATAATTAAAAAAAATCTGGTTTTCACCAGGTAAGGTCTGAAAATATTATTGGAAAAAATAGTTTTCACACCATTTTAAATTTCATAAAAATTAATTTTCAATGATACTAATTTAGTTGTCTTACAATTCCTCCATAAATTTTAAAAATATTTTTAATTATGATTTACAATAATACGTTTCATTGTTGGAATAAAAACCAAACAAATTTCATTCCTTCATCAAACATTTAAATCAGACGCTTTTCCTCTGTTAAAAAAATATAAAATTATCCGCAGTATTGCATACTGATTTAAAAACAGATTATCAGTTCATATTCATTGCTTCGCCATTTTTTTTTTAAATCCAGTGTTTTTCCACATGATTTGAAACTGAAGTATTAAACTTATATTGATTTGTTTGCTTTTTTGCACTAAATGAAAAAACATTTTTTTTTCAATCTTTTTTTTCCAATTAACTTGGATAGATTCTCTTCATAGCTACGATCCTACTACTGCAAAATAATCATTTTTAGAGAATAAGTTATTCATTTATGTTCCATAAGTAACTTAAATACGTATTTAAATTCGAAACATACATAACCAAAGTAAAAAAAGTAATTTAAATTTAATATCATACATTTTAGAGAGTCCTTCTTTCTAGGACTTTTTAACAGTTGAACGTAAGGGTCTCAATCAGCGAATGCAAAACATTCAGTAATTTTCACTCTGCTTATGCATTAAAATTTAGTTCAAATACAAATATACATCCTGCGCCTTTTATTTATTTAATCAATTGTTTTAGATTTTTGAAGTCGTTTCTTTTTGCTTTGTAGCAATTAATGCTTTTAGCTTACCAAAAATTAAATGAGTTGCTAATTTTGAAGATGACGGCACTTTTATAACCCGATTTCGTTTTAAAAAAGTTCGATAATTAGAGGACCCTTATACAACACGGCATCCTAGTACACGGTTTGAAACATAAAAAAAACTTTTGAAAGCAAAAGATTTGAAAAATATATACCGAAATTATATTCATACATAACACAAGTGAAAAATTAGAAGTTTACTATAAAAAACGTAAATAAAGTCCTAGACTTAGCAGAATAGTTGGAAATAAATTCATCTAATGTAGATAGTTCCGCCGAAAGAAACAAACACTATCTGATCAAAAGTATCCGGACACTTTCGGATTTTCACATTTTTTTAGAATTTCTCCTGAAAAGCTAAACTGAGTGCCCTTGAACTTCGACCATATACAGAATAGACTCTAACTCACATTTTACAGTAAAGAATTCGGTCCCGAGGGCAATTAGTGAACCGTCCACAAATTGATGAAGACGAAAATTATTTTGGCTCATCCCGTTTCAAAGAAAGCTTATAACGAGATGAAACTTTCATCAATGGTTATGTTTGATGTGCATAATATTTACATGCATTTTCGTAAACACAGCACAAATATCCGGGAAGATATAAAGGTTGTTTTTAAAAGAAAGAAATATTGTTATGTCTCGCGCATGCGCAGTAAAAAATTATTTACTACAACTGCTCATATTTTCTCTAATATTCAACGTTATTATTCGAAATTTTTACACAGTGCTTCTCTAACATATTGTCACTTTTTCTGTAAGTTTTATAAAATTTAATGGAAAACTCTGCTTGTTATAAGCAAAAAACATGAAGAAAAATTTGGGATTTTTTTAAAAAAAAAACCTTTATATCTTCCCGGATATTTGTGCTGTGTTTTCGAAAATGCATGTAAATATTATGCAAATCAAAGATAACCAGTGATGAAAGTTTCATCTCGTTATAAGCTTTCTTTGAAATGGGATGCACCAAAATAATTTTCGTCTTCATCAATTTGTAAACAGTCCCCTAATTGCCCTCAGGACCGAATCTTCACTGTAAAATGTGAGTTAGAGTCTATTCTTTACATGGCCGAAGTTCAAGGACAGTCAGTTTAGCCTACCAGGAAAAATTCTAAAAAAATGTGAAAATCCGAAAGTGTCCGGATAATTTTGATCAGATAGTGTACATTTTAAGTTAAGTTTAATTTAGTTAGGTTAACGTCCCGCTTTGAAGCAAGACGATGATTATTTTGGGACGAATCTCACAATTTTGAATCGTAGCCAGATGACGAGGACGATTTTTCCAACCGACTAAATCCTTTAGACTGTCTGTTTTTCCTGTCTGTCCATGTGAAGAAGGCAACTCAAAAACACAACACGCTAGACAAATGAAATTTGATATGTAGCCTTGAAACAAAAATTGTAGATCTGTATAAAATTTTATACTTAATCGTTCAAATGGAAGCGTTTTTCAGAAACGTAGCAATTGTGTTACACGGTGTTGCCTGCATTTTTGAAATACAAAACATTTCAACGAGGATGTAGGAAGGAAAAAATAGGTTAATAGATTTTATAAGGGCGACACTTTCGTCTCAATTCTAGACTAAAGAATTCAACCTTTACTGTGGTGTATTTCACTTTTTCTAATTTGTTATTCGTTAAACAAGAAAAACACGCATTTTTTTTAATGATCAAGTAACGCAACAAAATATACTAGTTAATAAAAACTATTTATTAATATATTTTAAAAATTCCTGAATAACAAGGATAACATTTGATAAAATCACAACATAAATAAATAACAATTATTATTAACAATAAAAATGAAAACTGAAAGAGAAAGATTTATAAAACGGAATAATAAACAAAAAGAAGTGAAAAACAATTTAGAGGAGAGTCAACCGAATTTGGACTCCTTGGACATTTGTAGATGTACAGTGATGGAGAAATAATTTTAACCAAGAGCAAGTAGCAGATTTTTTTCGTAGTTTATTTATCTTCAAAACGGTATAATTAACGTTTTATGAAATAGACTTTAAATTAGGAAAAAAGAAGATTTAAAAAATGTGTCATAGGTCCAATCAAGGAAACTGGTTGTCTATAAATTGGACCGTTAGTTGCCAAATTGACCGCAAATTTCTTTAAGCACGATCAAAGCAAAATATTTCTCGATTCTCAAATTCATACCAGATTACAATGCATGAAGCCAAGTATAACATTCTATGTATTTTATCGTTTCCTCTTCTTCTTTTATTTCCTCAACAATTATACAAATGTAACGCAACCTAAGTTTTTATAATTTTTGATACGACATTTGATGGCTTTAGTGTCATTTTATTGTTTTTTGCTTTGATTTGTTCCAATTCCAATTTATGAGAATTAATAGTGATGACAAACTGCTTTCTTAGTTATTCCTGTAGTTTATGGTAATAATCCCATAGATTTAAATGGTCTAAGTTAGGCTTATAGTGTATGGTCCAATCTAGGCAACCTTTGGACGACAACAACAACAAAAAAAATCCCTTAACCTTAATTTTAAACTTTTCATAAAATGATTACAATAAATTGTAGATAAAAAATTCCTATCTGAGGATATAATAACATATTTTCCTATTTAATTTAGAACAGGACAAGGGCTTTTTGTCTTCTGCTAAAATAATCGATTGCTGATGCCTAAATCTAAACACTTGTTCTCTAACTGTAACCACGGAGCGTTTTCTCCTAAAAATGATATCATACACTCTATTGACATCTTGACAAGATAATTTGCTTAGTTTACGCCCAAATATTTAATAGAGTTTAGTTTAGTTATATTTACGTCCCGTTTTGAAGCATCAGGAGGGCTATTTTTCAACGGACCTCGTAATTTGGAACCACGGTCAGATGACGAGGACGATACTTGAGCTTGCATCCCTTTCTCCAAACTTCCTCGCCATACCAGCGGGAAGACATTTGGCTCCGACAGATTTAGCGTGTACCAGGCCCGCTTACACGGCGGTTTTTCGGTGGAAACGGGTTTCGAACCTGGAACCCTCCGGTCCTGAGGTCGAGACCTTATCACCAGGCCACCGCGGTCTCAAATATTTAATAGAATTGATGATGCCCGTCCAATCTAGGCGCCAGTCCAAATTCGGCGTCTCTCCCCTAATTAATAAGCTCATGAACGCATGCATACATACAAGAAAATGAAAATATGAATTAAATGTACATGACTTATTAATAAATGAAATTCTTGGAGGATACACAATGACCAGCTTTTTAATGCTGTAAAGCTACAATAAAGTAGTGATACTAACAAAATATAACAAATCATCGCTTAACAAGAAACATCAACCATCACAATTTTTCAAATAGGAAGAAAAAAAAAATGGTAGGAACATGCGGTCTCATGTTCGTACCAGATGTTAAAAAATTCAGAAATATTCGTAATTGGTTGAGAAAAATTCAGTTTCATTCTTCCTCTCTGAAACTTTGAAAAATTGAGATAGGTGGTGTTGCTTGTTAAGAGATGAAATAACAATTAATTCGTAAATATATAAAAAAAATTGAACAGTGCATTTAATCATACAAACATAAAGAAAGATTGCATAGTTTTCAACACATTTACAGTTTTAATAAAATATCAATTAAAATTTTAGAATTATTACAAAATGTTTTGAAGTCAGTCTGTTTTATTTACAAATTAACCTTAATAACTAAAATATCATTTTGAATCATATTAAATAAGTTTATTCAAAAATGATTAAAAAATTAGTATCAAAATGTAATAATATATTCCAACGATTTTAAAAATTCGAAATGCAATAATTTAATTCAAAAATGTATTAATATAATAAAAATACTAATATTAGGGTATTATATAACTACAATATGACGAAAAAATGTCACATTTAAAAAATACTTTCTCTATCTTTTCGTAAGGCATTTCAAACAGATATACTTCGTCATTCAACTTTATAACATCATATTAAAAAAGTATCCGTATAATAGTCAAAAAAATTGACAGTACTAAACTATAATCATCATATGAAATGAAAGCACTTTATTATTCATAGCAAACTATTGTTATATACTTTTTCTATCCGAAAATATGATACACATTTCAAAATAATTTTTTTTTTCCGAATTTTCGACACACAAATAAAATTTAGTTAAGTAGAGTAATTTACTGATGGTATACATACATAATTTAAAATACAAAGTAACTAGCTGCCTTCGGCGACAAGCTGTTCGCCCTTAATATTAATAGCCTGTTGCTAATGCTTGCAACTTGCCAAAATAAACTGGCGAATTGGCGGTTGTAGAGGCTGAGAAGCTCTGCCAAAGTTTTATTTTGCGATATATCTCAAAACTGGAGAGTGGTGTGTGGCAGGCGACCATTGATGACATATCTAGAGGTCATAAGCTTTCATATGAAATAAAAATTGTCGAAATCGGTCCAGTGGTTGGGGCAGGGGAACTGGTCCTCTGCTTTTGCCAATTATTTTAAATATGTAGATTTTATCTGAAGTGGAATCTGGGCTTGTCTACGGCTTCTTGAGGACATACTAAATTCACTGGTAACCGTCCCTCACGCCTTATTGGTTTAAGGATAATAATAAGGAATCTTATTATTATCCTTATATTGTATAAGGAATCTTATAGGAATTTAAGTTATCTCTTCTTGAGGACATACTAAATTCACTGGTAACCGTCCCAAACCCTTATTGATATAAGGAATCTTACAGGAATTTATGTCATCTGCTTTGATTTGCAGCTCTCTCTTTGCAGTAGAAGACTACTTTCACCCAAATCACTCGGTTTGTAAATGCAGTGTGTGTCATAAAAACACTTTTCATCTTTTTTAATTCAAAACTTTTGAAATCCAAATGTTTGTTCACTATCAGTGCTCCTTAACGGTTACTGCCTGATAGAAACAAGGCTATTTGATTAGTAAATTGTTTATTTCACCCGCTCATCTTTAACGTTTTAAAATGTATATCATATTTTCGGAAAGAGGGGGTGTTACACTTAAAAAAAGTCTAGCAAACAATCATTGTTATGCATGTTCATGAAGCAATTTTACAAATATACAAAAAGAGAATAATGCAGCCTCTAAAAGATGATTCAACAAGTAATAAAGAACTTGATAATATGGCAGTAATAAATAATTATCCCGTACCATAGAAATGAATAACTTTATTAAAAATTCGTTATTAACTAACGTTTAAATTATTATTGGCACCTTTTTGTAAACTAGTAACAAATCCATCATTATCTTTAACACTATATAAATAAATCCCTTTTCCAAGAATTATTTCAAATATTGTCTGCTCTACACAATGACTTCTAAATCTACGTAAGAAAATCAATTAAGAAATTTCATTACTGGTTTGATATTTATACTACTTTTTCTATCAGAGATCTTGCAACAAGATGTATCTAATCAGAACATCTTCATGTATGATGGCAGCACACTGGGGTTGCTTACAAGTATAAACGTTTCGTGGCATAGCTAGTACTGCAAAATCTTACGCCTACAGTCTGGCATATGAGAAACATCATATTACAGGCAAAAATATTTCTATTCAAAATACGTAGTCAAAAGTCAATAATCTTGTACTCCAGATTTAGATAACTTTTATTATAAAAATCAATCTTCTCCGACGAGACTTTCTATTTTTTAGATCTCTACTATTACGCAATCAAAAGAAAGCTAAATTAATATTTCTCTTTTTCGTACAATTAATACTAACTATATATCATTGAAATCATGAATAAAATAGTAATATGTGGAAGGGAAATTAATGCGACAATTATATTACCCGGCTCTTGGCGAATAAGCAGCTGACCTCCGACCTAATACAGACAAAGCACGAAACCAAGTCATGGGGAAACAGTAGGGTTCTAATAAATACGACTGCATTGACGTTTCCTAACTTATCAAAATAGACTCGTCTGATATTCCAGAATACTTAACTTCTCAACCGCCTTCTCATCAATGCCAGGGAATATGAAATCCGTGCTGTTTGTTTATGGAATTTTAAAAACGGTTAGTAAAGTCTACTGAGTTCCATGAAAAAGTTTCTTGTAGTCATTTTATAAATACCATAACTGCAAAAAATTGTCATCAGTGACAGATATTTTCAAAATAAATTTCTAACATTATCACTCTTTGGTCCAGTTAAATACCAGTCTCATATAGTACAAGGCTTAGTATGATGCATTATTCAATACAATTGTCAAATCATAAACATATACATCATTCAATACATTTCAATCCCATTTTATTCAGTAAACTCTCAGTAATATTCAAAAGGATTGCTACAATATTCAAGAAACATCAATATATATATTTGGCGACTTTCAGGACTACTTTTCTTCCAGATCGACAGCAGCTGTCGCCAAGTATGCATGTTCGAACTGAATATATGTTTTTTGTGAGTGTGGAAGTTGCCGAAATGCGAGTAAAAGTGCCAAATATAGCAATCATCCATTCCATAATTGTCGCAAAAACACACCCGTCGCGATTTATTAGCTTACTGTACTTGGTTTATTAAGAACGCATATTGGCTGCTGTCGACCTAACGGAAAACTATTTTTTTAAGATACACTGTTTAAAAATAAGATCTACAATGAGGCATGGGATCACAAAATATTTAAATTCTTCAGTTTAAAGCACACTTTAAATAGACAACAGAGAATTATTAATGCTATTTTAAAAACATTTAAAATTGTAAAAAGGAATATTAATCACTCTAATTTATAACAAACATAATAATTTATTTTATTTCACAAGATAATTTGTTTAGTTAAATAAATCTCAAAACATTACATCATATTTATCATTATTTATATGCATATAAAATCATTACATTGCATTATTTTTCAAATTTTTAAAAATATATTCTAAACTATGAAAAAATAAAATAAAGGGTCATTAAAAGGCCCAAATAAAACCCCAAAAGGATATAAAAATAAAAATATATAAATGAAATAACACGAAAAATAAATATAAATAAAATCAATTTCGACAAATGACTAGATTATCTATATGTATCAATAAAAAGGAAATAATCAAGTTAAATAACACGAAGCAAGAAAAATTCAGTCCACAAAATATAAATAACGCAGACTTGCCAACGCTTTCAAAAGATGAATTCGAGATACAAAGCAGCAGATAAATGATTCATTCGAATCAGAGGGTAGGCAACAAATTCTTCCCCTTTTCACAATTGTTATTACAAAATGCTGGCTAAATGTGGGAATTCATTACATGACTTTTAATCAATAAAGCTGAATGAGATCGATTTATTACACATAATATATGTCAAATGACAGCGGCTATTTGATTTTGAAATCCATTATGCAAACTGTAGGAGGGGAAAAAAGATGTAACACCACAAGGCAGTGTAAGGCAATATCAAGTCAGATGTTGGATGGTATATGCAGTTAAATTTGTAACATGTCTGTGACCTCATGAGAATTGACTTCATTTTTCAAACATTATCTATGATTTCAAGTCTTACAATGACCCACAGAAGAAACCAAAATGCTAATAAATTTATTTTTATACTGTGACTTTTACCTCTTAAACATCTGCTGCCGTGGTAAGTTCAAAGTTTATTAGGTCGGCTTAAATTCTGTTATAAAATTCTTGAAGAACCCAAACATGCTAAAGCATGCCTGGCTAGTGTAATGGCAACAAACAAGCCCAATGTAAAAATCTGACTTGCGCGAATAATCTAATACAACAACATAATTTGGTGAAGTTTCAAGAAATTGGATAGGAAAACTTATTCGGCACAAAAGGTTAATAGCTTATGAAAGTGTTCGTGAGTTTCAGTTTCGCCTCAAAACTTATGGTTGATCCTTAGAAGGTTGTGCCGGAAAGCTCCATTTTTGGTCAGTTAATGAATTTGTGTTCTAACACCAGAGTTTCTTTCAATGTCCGGGATAAAATTTTCAAAGCGGTACAACGGCCCGTGACAAATATTTAAGCTACTGAATCGGAAATTCCGCAATTCCTGTATAAAAAGTAAAATATTTAATACCAAATTATAACACAATTTTAATTTAAATAAAAATTACATGAGATTCGAACTTCTAGTCGGAAACATCGTAGAATGTTAATGTTTTAGGCTTGATTCGACTGGCTTTACATTATTTTTAAAAATTTACTCTTAATTATGTAGCAACGATAATGTGCACACAAGAAGTGTATTTAATATCGTTGCAACGCACATGTGTTTAAATGAAGTAAATAAAACAATGAAAAGTACTGCTGTAAAATGCACTTAAAAATATTTTTAAACATTTGTTAAAATTAGATAAAAATTGTATAGAAATAAAATTTGTTTCATGGAAAAGCTAACTTTCTATATTTTAAAGTGGTGTAAAAATGCTTTTTATCCGTAATATGCTCCGAAGTTACTATGAAAAATTTTTTAAATTTCTATTAATTATAAATCTAGTCACAATTTTGGAAAATAATTTCTTACTGAGCACCTACTACCAAAGTAGTAACTACCTGCCAAATTTGGTAGTTCTAGGTCCAAAAGTCTGCCCTGTTAAGGGTTTTTGGACGATTTTTGAGTCGTGCAATTAGGAATTACTAATATAATAATCTGTCTCTCGGTAACGATCTGAAGTCACCAACAATCAAACTCGCGCCATAGCACTATGAGACGTTAAACAGCATTATTTCATTGTCAGAGAACCTAAATTTCAGTAATTTTAAATTTAAAAGAGTAATTGTCGTTTTAATTTCAAATTTAATAGCCCTGAAATAGTGAAATAAAATTTGCTAGCGATTGATATAAAATTTATCTCGCTATGATCAATAGTTCCCGAGAAATTTTAAATTATATTAATCACATATTTCAAATTAATTTCCGTTTTTTTAAATAGAAAGTAGTAAATTACGTCAGTGGTATATCATGAGCGTGATATAGTTTGTACACCAAGACGCATCTAATTATTTAGTGCAATCGTGATGATATAATTTGATGTTTTTTGGCAACGTTAAAATTTACACAAAGACATTTGAAGTACAAGGAAAATTGTTAAACAACGAAAAATACTTCATACTGAACGTTGTTTACCAAGAGGTTTATTGAATAAAGAAATATATAAATGTTATGTAAATAAAAAAATATTTCCTATCATAATACATATGTTTATTCTATATGTTTTCAATCAATGTTAAACATTTCTCTCGCATATATATATCTAGTTAAACACATCAAATTTGACGGGAAATCTCTCGAATGAAGAGCCAATTTGCACCCGTCATACATCCATTCTGGTTTACAAATAATGTGCCAGCTTATAAACATTATCATGCTAAAACATCATGATCTCGTGATGAAGAAACTTTATTAAATTAGTAATTAAGATATTGAATTAAGATAATTCCAGTGTTCTATCACTTCCAAACACATGTGTAAGATACATAGTATGAATTATTAGCATAATTTACGATAAATGTGTTTTGAAACGAAAAAATCAAGATTATCACCTTATCAGTTTATTTTGTGTTCCTGGAAAATGTAAAAATAAATATATAAATAAATATGAAAATTGAATATTGCAAGCAAATAATAGAAAAACTGTTATTTAAACATTAACTAAAGCTAAATTTTATGTTATTTGTTTAAAGAAATTTCAGCGAAATTTTAATGTTTTACTTCTAAGCAAACCTTCAAGCTTCAAGGAAATCTTGCACCGTCTTAAAAATTTTCTCTCCGAGATATCAGAGTATATATTTTATGGAGAAAAAAAATATCGACAAATCTTTAAATTTGCATGTAAATGATCGTAATTTTGAACTATGATGTAAAAGTTCGCAGAAATTACGGATGAGAAACAAAAGTTGGCAAGTCTGAATAATGTAAAATACATTTCTAAAAAAAATTATTTACACTTTTCACCCATCTCTAATAAGTTAACCTGAATAAGTCTGAGTGGCCGCCGACGCCATCTTAGTTGCTTCTTCATGACTAGTTTGGTTTTCGACATTCTGTAAGGCCTCCGTCTTTTCAAAAGAAATCTTCGCATACATGTTCGGATCACTTCCCTTCGAAGAATTTGACAAGGAAGACAGAACAGCCAAACTTTCATCAGAATCATGCTTCTCACTTAAGTCCTGCTTCAGATCTTTGGTTTTGGAATCAGATTCTATAATGGACTTGCCAATCACGCCAGGATACTTTTCCTTGAAAGCATCGGCATTTGCATAGAAATGTGATGTCGACCTTTTTGGCACTAATCTGTTCAGAGAGGATGTGGCACCAAAGTGAGGCAGCGAACGCCAAGACATGCTCTTTGTTTTAGGCCATTTAGGAACAGGAGTAGGTATATGGGTGTAGACATGAGAATATGGCTGAAAAAAAGAATAGATTTATTTAAAACAATCAAATCTACACGCTATCGAATGAAACTTCAATAGTAGCACATTAATTTTTTTAGTGGAGTAGCCAACGTAAGTGCCACTCGGGGAAATATGCTTTTTTTTCGCCTCACTCATTCATCATCATTAGTTTGATTTATCTGGTAAATAGCCTCAGGAGGCAAAATATGCTTTTTTTGCCCCGCATTCATCATCATTGGTTTGATTCATCGGGGTAAATGACCTCAAAGGCATGGCATATTTTCGCTTCTACATCATATTTGACTTTAAAAATTGAAGCAAACGCATTCCATGGCGTCCTCTAAGACTGGCGCCCGGGGTTAGTGGAGATTTTTCGCACAGGCGTTAGAGACGCTTGCTTCGTGCCTCGAAAATCTAGGGGACCTCAAAACCTATTTGAAGTCCATCGTAGTGCTAAGTTGACGCCGAATTTGCGACAGTGGATAAGGTAAGGGAGCTTCAAAGAAATTTTATGCCTGCGGCCTCATATTAATAAAATGCGCTACTGCTCGGGGCGTCTATAATCCCCTTGCTGTCTGGAAGCTAATCTTCCGAATTTTTTTACAGAGTTAATTTTTTTGTGTTTCATAATGCAGTTTGCAATTTTTCAGTGAGAAAATTCCTGCTGTAAATAATTCCTTTTGTATTCTGTTTCTCATTGATGATTTAAGTACAACTTACTTAGCTTAGTTATATTAATCTTCCTTTTGGATCAACATGGGAACTATTTTGGGACGGACCTCGTAATTTTGAACCGTGGTCCGATGAAGAGGCAGACACCTGAGCTGGAACTCCCCTCTCCAAATTTTCGTACAATCTAAGTACTACAGTTAATCTGAGTTAATATGAATCAATGTCTGTTCGGAAAATCGTTGCGGATTTTCGCACAGGTGTTAGAGGTGTTCGCTTTGTGACTTAAGATCCTGGGAGGCCTCACAATCTATTCGCCGTGCATCGCAGTGCTTAGCCGAAGGTTAAGTTACGTACGTTGTTAAGAACATGAAGTTACGTACTTTGGGTAAGGCTAGGCCCTCAAAACAATTTTACGCTTGTGACCTTATGCTGCCAAAATCTGCCACTGCGGAAAATTAACATTTTGGGGGATTTTCTCCAAAAGAATACACAGAAAATACATAAATTATTCGCAGCCCAGATAGCATGTACACTTGCAGCAAGTTTGATTTATCTTGATATTAGCTTGTCATGACAAACTTTATGTGGCAACTTTGCAGCAATCTTCCTGCAAAGTAACAAAGCATAATCGATCAACCCACTTGCAAAACAAGTTTTCTGTGAAGTTGTTATGACAAACTCCACACCACGATTGTAAAACAAGTTTGCTACAAAGATGATACAGCACACTTCCTAGATAGCGCGTAAGTTTGCAGCAAGTTTGATTTTGACTTGATATTACCTTGTCATCGCAAATTTGACGCGTCAAGCTTGAAGCGAACTTGTAGCAAGTTCGCCGTGACAACTAACGCCACCTCCTTGCAATGCAAATTTGCTGCAAGTTTGCAAAACAAGCTTGATGCAAAGATAGCACAAAGAGGTAATTATCTTTGTCTCTGTTTTTTAAAAAAACATCCGATTTTTAATAGCATCTCCTAGACCGTCCTTCTTTTTATTAATTCAATAAATCAATGATAATTTGTAAAAAAACTAGCTTTCCTATAAAAAAAAATTTTAAACATTTTCTATCTTTTTATTAAATATAACACTCGCACTTTAAAGAAAACTATATCGCCTTTTTCTTAATGTTGAAAGTTTAACGTTTATAAACAAAATTAAACCGAAAAAACAGTTAATGTTTGTTGAAAAATAATAACTTATAGATTTTGTCCCATTTTAAAGCAATTACTTTTGAACTCTAATTTCATAATTTATTCTACTAATAAAACGTAGTTATTAGCGAAAATCGCTCTCTCTTTGACTTCAAATCATATTTTCAACTCAAAAAATTAATGAAATCAAGAAAATAGTTTAAAATAAATCATATACGAATCGAATCGTATGATGTATTAGCGAAATCTGTTTTCTCCTCTCAGAGTTTAACTGGCCGAATGGTTAGCGCGTCTGCTTCGGAACCGGTAGATCGCGAGTTCTATCCCGGGTTGTGTTCGTACTCTGTTTTTGCTATAGTTTGCAATGCAAGCTTGCTGCAAAATCGTCCCATGGTGACTTCGAAGCTTGCGTTAACTTGCTGCAAACTTATTTCACACTTGCACTCTTGTTGTGTCAAACTTGCTGCAAGCTTGCAGATTTGCAGTGCAAGTCTGCTGCAAATTAAAATTGCTATCTGGGTTACAGTTAATCTTTGTCTCTGTTTTAAAATAACATCCGATTTTTAATAGCATCTCCTAGACTGTCCTTCTTTTTATTAATGCAATAAATCAATGATAATTTGTAAAAAAACTAACTTTTTTATAAAAAAAAATTTGAAAATTTCTCCATCTTTTCAATAAATATAGAACGCGCACTTTAAAGAAAACTATATCGCCGTTTTCTTAATGTTGAAATTTTAACGTTCATAAACAAAATTAAACCTAAAAAACAGTCAGTGTTTGTTGAAAAATAATAACTTATGTTTTGTCCTACCTTAAAAGTAATTACTTTTGAACCCTAATTTCATAATTTATTCTACTAGCAAAACGTAGTTATTAGCGAAAATCGCTCTCTCTTTGACTTCACATCATATTCTCAACTCAAAATTTAAAAAATTAATGAAATCAAGATAACAGATTAAATTAAATCGTATAGATGCACGATCTATTAGAGCAATCTATCTGGCTGAGTTGTTAGGATGACAGGTTTAGGAAGTGGGATGTCAGGGGTTTGAATCGGAGATTGTCTTCATACTCTGTTTCTCCTATAGTTTGCAATAAGTTTGAAACGGCAAGCTTGTGACAAGTTTGACGTGTGGTGACTAACTCGTTTGCGTTAACTTGTTTCAAGCTTGCACTCTTGCCATGTCAAACCTGCTGCAAGCTTGCAGATCTGCAGAGCAAGATTGCTGCAAACTAAAATTGCTGTCTGGGAGTATACTTATAACCTTCGTGTAACTATGGTAGAATTTTTCTTAACATATAGTGAACAGGAGAAGTTATGTACGAAACTTTTTTGTAGAACTTGCAAAATTAAAATTGTTTATAGAGTGTGTTGACTTAAACAAAGTGTGCAATATAATGGTATATAAGTATTTTAGAAGATAAGTATTTTAATTATTAACATTTAAAAAAAGAAATGACATGAAAATGTTTAGTTAGTTCAAAAATAAAAAGAAAGTAAAAATTGTTATTTATTTAATTATTAATAAATTTTCTCACTAAATTTATCTTAGCAGGTATCACTATAGAGACTCTATCAAAATCACAAAATACAGTTAAAAATCAATGTGCTAACAAAAATTACGAACAAAGAGTAACCTTGCCCATCTAACTGACAATTAGGGGGTGTAGTGGAGGCGGAATACACTCGAACGCCATCCCTGCACTGCTATTTTTTTAATGAAAAATAAATAATAAGAGAAAAAAAACTGTAAAAACCTCCTTCAAAACAGTGCGATTTTTGTCACCCAAGTTAGAGCGCTCCGGCACTGCTTAATTTGCGACACCACCGCCACTGGCAATGTGTTGAAATAATAATGTATTGATGTTTTCCTTCCTATAAAGATAATCAAATAAAGGGGCATTAAAAATGCATTTTATGTTGAAATTTCATTTGAATTTATAGTAGAGTGTCCATTCTAATTGTGGTTCAATATGTAATTTCTAAATCGTTAGAGATAGGCATATACTTCCAATTGGAAAAATGCTTTAAATGATGTAAAGAATTTTAGATTGTATTGTTTGAGTCAATAAATGCATTGCTGAAGAAATTGGTGTCTAAATTTTTATACAGCCCTCCGGTCCTATTAGTCATGCTTAGTAAAATATTCTTGATGTACTAAAATTTTAAATAAAAAAAGTTTCATACTTCAACAGCCAAAATTGACTGAGTTATGAAGTTTTGAATTTTGTAATAACCTATGGACTAAAACTGTAAAACAACTAATAGTATTATTTTTGTTAGATGTTACAACTCAGATAACAAGAAAACAGAAGAACAAAAACACACAACTCAAGATGTTCTTGGCATAAATTTTGTAAAGAATATCACAAAATTAAAATAGAAAACACATAGACAATGCACAAAAAATACATAGCCATATTAAATACACAGGGATATATTTCAAAACTATAAATAGAAGATTTAAAGAATTTATATTAAAATTCATTCAAGATCAATATAAAGGGCCAACTTAACTAATAAATTACTATCTATTATAAATAAATAAAAGAGAAGCACATACTTGTTGCATTTGATATAACTTTTCCTTCCTCAGAGTAGCTTTCTCAGCTAGTTGATGCCTATTATTTCTATCAAGGCGAGCATAATTAGTAATTTGTTCTACACCATTATTAAAATGAAGAGGGCAATCATCAGCAGAACAACCTACTTTTTGGGTGGGTTTAAAATCACAGCAACAATGAACGCAGTTTCTAGGATGACCTCCATGATCCAACACATTGCCATAATCTGCTTGCTTTGCACGATCAGAATAGGTCACAGTTCGAGCATTATTCTGAACCACGCACATATTCAGGGAACATGTTCTGCATGAACCACAAGTTGTCTTACGCAATACTTTATTATTCATGTAGTGCTGTTTAGAAGCATTGATACAAGTTCCAATCATACAACAGCGAGGCAAGAACTTTTTACTACTGTGGAATGACCCTAATGGTGGAAGTCCTATGATGCTTTTATCTGTCAAATAGTCCATCAAAGGTGAATACTTTTTCCTTTTCTTAGGAGTGGGAGGTAAGCTTGGAGTTGCTAATGGGGCTGTTGGGACAGTAGTTTGCACCAATGCCATGGCAGGATGGCCATTAATAATGGTGGATGGTCCTGGTTGAGGTTCGAATGAAGGATCTCGTTTTTCATCAGAACTTTTTAAAAGAAAAACATTAGCAGGATCACTTGCATCCACTTCACCAAGCAGTGAAGAATGTGGATCTGTATCATCACCATTCCCATTACTAATAACCTCACTGTCAGAACGAGGGACTAAGAGGCATTCTTGTAAAGCATTGAATAGAGATTCAGCCTCTTTGCATTTAAATGCATAAATGCCTGGCCCTGTGGAACAGTGGCGTCCACATTCGAAAGAAAACAATTCAGTGTCAAAACCATAACGTCTAAGGCTTTGAAGTGGCCATATAATTGGTGGTTCTCCTCTTTGATGGAGAACTAGATCAGTGTCAGTTACTTGTATATGACATGATTTGATGTAATGACCATCTTCATCAATATTCCAAACCTGAAAGTGATATACAAAGGAATATATGAAATTTTATTCAAGTGAAAAATAATTTTAAAAATAACAAGTGAATTATATTTAAAAAAAAACAAGTGAAATACACATATATATTTAAATAATCAATATTTTTTCACAGAAATGCAGCTTAAAAATTCAGATTAAGGAAGAGAGTGAAAAGCAATAAATTAAGGAAAACCTATTATTTTGTATGTTATTTCATATATAGAGTACTTCTATTTTAAAAAAAAAAATTATCTACTTAGAAAACAATGCAATTCAAAATATTAGATTAGTAAAATATTCAGTCAAGATGTAGATTCAGTATGAGTAAAAAGGAATTAATATCCAAGAAGTTAATAATTCATGTTATAGATAATATTTGTCCAAGTTAAGAACATTGCTATATACAATACATACAGGAAAAAAATAGCATCTTATATGATCTCAGCTAAATATGATTTTGAAAAAAAAAGTGCACACTTACATGGAACACAGGTCGCGACGTATCTTCTACTAAAATTCTTGAGGAGATACATCCCATAATTTTAAGGAAAGAAAATTGAAAGTCTAAAATAAGAATGAAAATATCAAATATTTTGGATAAATAAATTAGTAGAGGTGAATTGTCATTAAAATATAATACAAACAGTCAATACTTTTGGACAACATTCATTTCATTGGATATTAGGTGCTATTCAATTATTTAATTTTTCAGGAATCCTAAGCTCTACTCATTAAAAAGTAAACCTATTATTAAGTGAAGGTTTTACTGCCATCTAATGCAGAAAACTTGAAACAAGGTTTAAATTTTGAATTAAAAATTCAGACCATATTCCCTTGAACTACATAAACCTCAAAACTTAATCAAAATTTATTCGAGAGATGACCGAGATAGAGGAGTTACAAGCATAGATGCATGAAACACTTCAGGTTCAGTTACATTATTGCTGTTAAAACATTGCGAAAATGCGTTTAAAATTTTTGACATCCGTGATTTTCATATTATTTTCTCTAATATTCTTGCATAAACATTCATTTTAAATTATCAACTTTATAATCAGATTTAATAATAAACCAGCAGAATTCAAACAAACTAAATGACTTCGATATTCTTTAAAACAGAATCGAAAGGTGTCACTGGCATCCAGATGCGAAGACGTCTGCTTATGCCGACGTCGTTGTGTAGCTAACAAACGCACTTCCTTGAGTATTAAATCTTTAACTTTGCATATAATTCGAACTCGATTCTAAAATAATTTCTTGATTTTATCATTACAACATTTGATTTAGTAATAGACATTCAACTATATACTTTTTGATAAGAAATCTTCACAATTTTAGCAAATTTAATGATTTTGCAGTTTCTTATTCTAAACACTTGTTTTCTTATTAGCCATCCATAAATAACAAAAACGTAACCCTGTTTTTCATATCGTCATTTGCCCAAAATTCCACAAAATAATCTATTATAACGTACCTTTTAATCCACATAATTTTATTTAAGATTGTATTTGTATAATTGAAGAAATTTCATATTGAATTGTAAATAATATTTCATTTGAAACAGTAGTACAAAACAAATTAATTTTTATTATTAAGAAATAGCAAGTTACTTTTGAGAAACATA
>BGPR01000634.1:129918-141067 GCA_013235015.1 Araneus ventricosus
AGTACACACTAATAACTACATTGTACAATAAATACTTGTTAAAAAATGTTTGAATATAATATCATACATTATTTGTGATGAGAGACTGCTGCTACATACACCTGTTTGAAAAATACTAATGCTTAGAAAGAAAAAGATTAGATGTTTTAGTGTTGAAATTATTAACTTAAACAGATATTACAGACAAAGCAAAATTTAACAAAAAGTACAAAGAAAAAAAAAAATGATCATCCCATGCAGTATATTAATATAAATATGTAACTGAACGAAGCACAGTTATTAACATTTAATGATAAATATTTTATTACAGGTGAAACTATGAGTACCTTTAATACTTTATTAAGAAAAGCTTCTAGCCTATTGAAAATAGGTGGTCTGGATGCTTCGTCTCAAAAAGTTCCTACTGATGGTGAGATTATATTTTGCAAGAATAATGTATGTGTGCATCCTCCAACTTCATTTAGAACAGATGTTGCTCATCATCCTGGTTACCTTACTATTCGTGAGCAGGTAGATGAGGTAGATTAAAATCTGTAATTTTTTCTCAATATGGTAAAATATCTGTAACATTTCCTGTTTGTTGAATATTTATTATTTTTCTAATTTAAATTTGAATAAGTTTTTACATTTTTGATTTTTAGATATTTGTCTTGGGGGCTGTCCATAAATGATGTCACACTTTTTTTCAATATTTTTGACTCCCCTCCTCCCCCTTTGTCACAAAGTGTCACACTTCACCATACCCCCTCGCCCCCTCCTCACATGTCACACTATATTACATAAACATATACTTGCAGTTCAGAAACAAAGCACTATGTTATAGATCATATTTCAAATTTTATTTTTAAACTTTAACTATGTGTTTTAATGACATTTGTGAGCAGGGGAAGGTTTTCTTCTAATGGTGAAGAATTTCTGCTGCTACCATATTCTCAGAACCTACCCTGAATGCCTTTTTCGAAAAGAAAGGAATATAAGTGGAAAAAATCACATGAAAGTTGTTTTAGCCCTGATTAAAAAAATACCCTCAAATTCTGGTAATTTCAAAATGACTTCAAAATTTTATCTGCTGATTTTAAATATTTTTATTTTAACCAAAATGTGTGATGTTGCATTTCTTGTTACCCCCTCCCCCCCTTGTCACAAACTGTCACAATTTCACGAACTCCCTTCCTCCTCCAAGCATGGCATCATTTGTGGATGGCCCCTTGTCTGAATTGAAAACTTCCTGTCTGTTAAATTTCATACTTGGTAAATATGCAACAGAATAGTTTTGTTCTGATTTCATCCACTCTCATTTCACCAATTTACAAAAGATAAAAATAAGGGGAAATTGTGCAATATAAAAATTCTTCCCATGTCATTTTATGATCTTTTTCTTTTCTTTTTCTCTTGGAAAAAATTCTGCTTCCTGAGAGATTTGTTATTCAATAAAAACTTTAAGAAATTTCGGAATGAAAGCACTAAAAAAAATTTTTTTTATAAGGTATTATGAATTAAACTGTAAGTAAAATAAGGATTAAAACTAAGCAAAGTAGTCAAATATAAAATCTAACTGATTGTGGATATATTATGTCAGTTTTGATGTTGTTTAATTTATTATGTAAAGAATCATTATAACATTTCTCTGTATCCTAAAATTGTTGTTTCTTTCCATATTTTTCAGGTCTTAGGTTCAACCCTTATTTTAACTTGGATTCCTAATGCAACACTTAAAAAAAATCCACACAGTTTAGAAAACAAGACCCCTGAAAGTTCACCTTGTCGAAGTTCTTTTAGTAGCAAGTGTCCTAGTCCTACACCTAGTGGAAAATCACCATTTCATCTTTCTCTTTCACATAGCAACTCATTGTACTGTGGAAATGAAAGGTCAAATGACAATTTGAACGAATCTCCTTTTAAAATATTGGAAAGGTGAGAATGATTATTTTCTACTGTATTGTAATATTTTGTAGAATTGAGTAAATTTTAAAATTTACTATTATTAGCTTTTAATTTCAGTATATAAATTTTAAAAAATTTCTTTTGATTTACTCAGACCCTTTATACTTTTGCATTGTTTGATTATCATTATTTCTTTATTATTAAGCAGATGTCTGATCAACACAATGTTTACCCAGAATAACTCCATTTAATTCAAATTTCTTGAACTTGTCACATATGCTTCATAATACATCAAACAAAAGCTCTTGCATAACCATTTATAAATTAAACCAATTTTGGACCATATGAAAAATACTTTAGACAAGTTAAAAAAAAAAAAAAAAAGATGCTTCACATTCTCAACGAGCTACTCTGGATCTCCCGGCATATGATCTAGCCATTCTAAGTTCCAAGAAAAGGCCTTGTTCTTTCTTGGTATGCACATTTAATAATTTTTCATCGGTTATAAGAAGTCATGTTGACTCTTAACTATTGGCGCAAATCTAAATCACATTAAATTCCTCAAAATTGTTTCTTGTTTTTATAGAGTGAATTGTATTGTGATAATTTGCATCAACTCTTAATTAGTATCTAATTGGTCTATTCACTTTTTACTACACCCTTAAAGATTTCTCTTTTTGATATCTCCACTCAGAACCTTTCATTTCTCTCTCAGTAGCCTGTTGACTTCTTCTTATTTAAACATGAAAGAAGCAACATGAACTTGTTTGACGTATCAAATAATAAACTGAATACTCCATTTAAACGTTTTATTTCTTTCTTTTTTAGAAGAATCTATTTGCAATGGAAAATCAACAAAATTCTAAAAACTACATTTTTCTACTGTTGCCACAAAAAATATAATGTGATGAACAAAATTAAATATGATAAAAAATAAATGCTTTAAATAAAAAGAAAACGATATTTACAAACAAATATTAAATGCTTTAAATAAAAAGAAAACGATATTTACAATCAAATATTAAATGCTGCGTGAGCTATAATTCAGCCACTACATTACTCCCCCACCAGTAACTAGGTTACGTTACGAAGAAGGGAAATATGAGTAGTGTGACCAACATAAACAATTATTTAACATTCATAAAGTTCAAAAATAGTTAACTACAAATAGTACTTAAAATCTTCGAAGGTAAAAATTTCTTAAAGTCAGTCCTTGAATCGGACAGGTAAGCGAATAGTTCTACCTGTGCGAGATTTTTTCTGCGTCAGATCTGGTTTATTATCTGATGTCTGCAACTTGATATGATCAGTTGTTATCGCCTTGGGATTGTCCTCAGCTAAAATATAGGCTGGCTTCAAGTGATCTAATGATACATTAACATTTTTCCCTTTTACGTTCATAGTAAAGTATTTATCCTTCCGCTCAATTACGGGAAATGGTCCTTCGTAAGGAGATTCCACTTGCTTTTTAACTCTATCTATACGTTGAAAAACGTGAGAGCAGTTTTCTAATGCTTTATTCAAAAATATGTGTCGACTCGAATTTCTACGAGTGGTCCTTGGTCCCACGGTTTCCATTTGTTTCTGGAGATTATTAGCAAAGCTTTCCGATGCTGTTCGGATACTGGGTTCACTAAAAAACTCTCCAGGAAGTCTGAGACTTTCTCCATAAACTATTTGTGCAATTGAATGATTGTTATCTTCTTGAATTGCAGTACGCAAACCCAAAAGTACTGTCGGTAACGTGTCAATCCAAGACAGATTTTTGTGAGCTTTTAATGCTGTTTTCAATGTTCTATGAAGGCATTCAACTTTGCCATTACATGCAGGATGGTAGGCTGTAGTATGTTGCAGCTTAATACCACAGATTTTGGACAAAGTTTGCAATGTTTCACTTCTGAACTGAGTTCTGCGGTCGGTAATAAGTTTGTGTGGCGTTCCAAAACGTGCTATCCAGTTGCTATAAAATGCTCTTGCCACAGTGTCTGCTGAAATGTTATCTAAAGGAATTGCTTCCATCCAATTTGAAAATCTGTCGATGCAAGTTAAACAGTAAATATTCCCTCTCGATGGAGGAAGAGGACCAATGAGATCTATATGCACAACACAAAATCTTCCTGAAGGTACTTCAAACTTGCCCAATTTTGTTTATTGTGGCGATTGATTTTAGCTTTTTGGCAAGGAATGCAGGTTCGAGTCCACAATTGCACATCTTTTTTAATGCTAGGCCATATGAATTTTGAATTCATTAATTTTATAGTTGACTTAATTCCTGGATGTGATAGGCCGTGAATATAGTGAAAGATTTGTTTTCGAAAAGCTTGTGGAATGTAGGGCCGAATTTTGCTAGTTGAAGTATCACACCATAAGTATTTCCCCGAAGGTAGAGGGTACTCCTTTAAATTCAAGGAAGTAATGGTTTGCAAGCTCTTCAGTTCTTCATCTTGAGTTTGTGCGTCAGCTATTTGATCGTAATCTATTGACGAAACTTCAGTAACCCTAGATAACGTATCGGCTACAATGTTATTTTCACCTTTTATATATTTAATATCAGTCGAAAACTGAGAGATATAGTTAAGTTGACGAGCTTGTCTTGGTGCCGCTTTGTCAAGCTTTTGGTGAAAGGCAAATATTAAGGGCTTATGGTCTGTATAAATTGTAAATGTTCTTCCTTCCAGATAATGCTTGAAATGTTTAACTGAAAGATATATGCCTAATAATTCCCTGTCATACGTGCTATAATTTTGTTGTGTATCGTTTAACTTTTTAGAATAAAATGCAATTGGTTGCCAAGTTGAGTTTTCATATTGCTGTAACACTGTGCCTATTGCTGTATCTGAAGCATCTGTAAATAATGACAGAGGTAATTCAGAATTGGGAAAAGACAACAACGTTGCATTTGCGAGGTCATTTTTGCACTTTTCAAACTGCTTTTCAGCTTCATCAGTCCATTGGATCTTTCTTTTGTCCTTCTTTTTAGAACCTTTAAGGTATTCATGTAACAAAGCTTGATTCTTTGCTGCGTCTTTTAGATAACGACGATAAAAATTGAGAATTCCAAGAAATGTTCTAAGGTCTTGAATATTTTCAGGTCTTTTGTAATTCATAATTGCTTGAACTTTATCTGGCAGAGGACGAGAACCTTGGGGTGTAATTAGATATCCCAAAAATTCGATTTCTTCAACAGCGAATAAAGATTTTGAAATATTTATTCTTAAGCCAAAAGTATTCAATCTTTCTAAAACTAAATTAAGATGGATTTCATGCTCTTGATTGCTTTTGGATGCAATGAGTATATCGTCTAAATATGGAAAAACAAAGCCCAATCCTCTGAGAACTTCATGGATAAATCGTTGGAATGTTGCAGGATCATTTTTCAAGCCAAAACTCATAACATTAAATTCATATAAACCGAAAGGTGTGATGATAGCTGTTTTACATTTGTGCTCTTCTGCAATGGGTATTTGGAAATATGCTTTAAATAAATCTATTTTAGAAAATATCTTGGTTTCTTTTAATATTTGATGGAAATCTTCTAACCTAGGTATGGGGTAGCGATCGGGAATCGTCTGAGCATTAAGCTGACGGTAATCCCTACATGGCCGATAGGACCCATCTTTTTTTCGTGGCTAGATGCAAAGGACTTGACCATTGTGAATTCGATGGTTGAATTACTTCATTGTTGAGCATAAATTTAAACTCTTCTTTAGCTATCGCTAGTCGTTTGGGATCAAGCTGTCGTGCTTTGGCATAAATAGGTTGACCATTTGTTTCAATAAAATGTTTAACATCATGTTTTATTTCCTTAGGAAAAAGATTAGGCCAAGAAATTTCAGGATATTTAAGGAGTAAATTGGAATTTTTTATGGATTTATTTAATGTGCTTACAACATTATCAATTGAAATGGCAGTTATATCACCTATCACAAACAGATTTGTTATCCCATCAATTAATTTTTTCTTATTTGTGTCAACAAGTAAGTTATATTTGTGAAGAAAATCAGCGCCCAAAATACCTTTTGTGATGTCAGCAATTATGAATGGAAACTGAAAATCACGACGTAATCCCAAATCCAGATTTAACATCTTTATACCATAAGTTGAAATCTCAGTGCCATTAGCAGCATATAACAGATATTCTGCTTTCTTTTTATTTTGAGACGTAGCTAGAATTTTGCTAACATCAGCTCCACTGTCTACGAGAAAGCGCAAATTTGATCTTCGGTCACGGACGAATAAGCGAAATTTGCGACATTCCTTTTCATTTTCTGCAGCAGAGTTTGTCGCTGAACTTACTGCAGACTTGAGTTTTCCTAATTTTCTTGTGGTTTTTGATTCCAACTGCAAGGAGTTTGACATTTCTCCAGAAAGCATTTGGTTCCAAATCAAAAATGGAAGTAACGCAATTTCCCTTTTGGATTGAAATCATGGCGCCGGTTACTTCGGCTTCAAGATCGATTACGGAAATAATTGTTATTCCGCATTCTCGGTCTAGCTCCAGTACGAATACATAATGCAGAAATTTGCTGTTCTAAATTTTTAACTCTATCTAACAATTCGTTAGAAGAATTGTGTTCATAGCTTGTACTGTAAATTTCGGTTTTAGGGCTCATATCGCAAATTTTGTCAGCCATAATCGCCAAACTATCAGTATCTTCTTTACTGACGATTAAGATATTTTTAATAGAGTCTGGTAGTTTTCCAAGCCATAAAGTTTTAATCAAATTTTCAGAAACATCTGATGTGTAGCTACTGATCTTAATTTTTGTAACAACTGACTAGGCTTTAAATCATCTAAATCAATACCAGTGATTAAACGTTGAATTCTTGCATTTTCACTCTCTTTAAATAAATTCAAGAGTCTAGTTTTGGAATCCGTATATTTAGTTTGGCTATCACTGTGTATGATATCCCATACTTTTTCAACAAATTTGGGATCCAATTACGAAATCAAATAATTAAATTTTGTTTCTTCGGCAGTGATACCGCTTATTTTGAATTGGGCCTCTACTTGATAAAACCATATTTCCGGTTTATCTATCCAAAATGGAGGAATTTTTACACTCGCCTTATGCAACTCAGTTCCATCTGCTTTTCCGCCTTCAATCGACATCTTTTTGTTTGCTGGAACGGGTCACCAATATGTTGGCTTCTTCTTATTTAAACATGAAAGAAGCAACATGAACTTGTTTGACGTATCAAATAATAAACTGTGAAAACTCCATTTAAACGTTTTATTTCTTTCTTTTCTAGAAGAATCTATTTGCAACGGAAAAATCAACAAAATTCTAAAAACTACATTTTTCTACTGTTGCCACAAAAAATATAATGTGATGAACAAAATTAAATATGATAAAAAATAAATGCTTTAAATAAAAAGAAAACGATATTTACAAACAAATATTAAATGCTTTAAATAAAAAGAAAACGATATTTACAATCAAATATTAAATACTGCATGAGCTATAATTCAGACGCTACAAGCCATTAAATTTCTACTTTTTAACTAGCATCTGTATAATTTACTGTATTTCTTGAGTCTCCTTTTTACTCTAAAACTCTTTTTACGAGGAAATGCCTTTCTAGACATAAAATCAACTACTTTGTTTCTTTTATTCATGTAAATCTTAAAACTAAACTTAAATTCTCTGTAATTGTGATGAAGAGGTGTAAGCTGCTTGAGAATCAATAAAATTCTCTGACTTCAATTTCATTGCTTATTACCTTTAACACATTGAGTATGAGTGTAGAGTACTTTTTTTTTGTCCAAGTGAAGGTGATTTTTGCTTAGTCATTTATTTAATATTTTAGTGTGGTATAGCACTGATGCTTCATCAGCTTAAGTGTATCATCAGGTGAGTCATCAGTGCTGTACAATACTGTGCTTAATTTAATAAGTTGTCGCAAGTTTATTGACTTACTAGGTTGAATAAGATTACAGGTATTCAGCATCTGTTGCAATTATGAATGCATTTCCCTTCACATACTTGTTCATTTACTATATCTTTTATAAGAGTCTATACTATACCTTTTACCCTCGTAAATGTATGATTTCTTATTCTATTTTTACTTCCATGTTGAACTGGTGATATATCTGCAACTATTAATACTATATAGATCCAGTATTTATTTATTTTTTTTTGACATTTGAATTTAAGAGTGGGTAAGTTGGTATTTTTTGTTTGTGAAGGTAATCAGTTTAAATAACTAAATTACTTACATTTCAGTTATATTTAAATTTATGTCTACATCATACAGTTTACTTATTTGAGTCTCTTTGATATGTATGTTGTTCTTAAGTTATGTGTTCATATAAAAATTTACTTGACATTAATTTCCTATTAATATCAGTAAAGTTTCATTTATTTCTTTTATTTATTTGCTGTTGAATCAATATCCTACTGATCTATTCGTAGTTTGAAAATTGATTTCACTTGATATTCAGCTGCATATTTTTTAAAAGAGGGATGTGAATTTTTAAAACTATAATTTGTTTTTGAGTTTGCTATTGCCTTTTTAAAGTGATAATTTGTTTTGCTTAGCAGTGCATGATACCATATGGTTAAACTGATTTAATTTTATATCAGTTTGGATTTTAACTAATTATGCATATGATTTTCAGAAAATAATCACATTCTTTTTTAGTGTAATATTTCTTTGCCGTTATGATAGTTATTAGAACTAATTGTTTAAAAATGTGTCATATAAATTATCATTTTGATACAAAATTGTAACATACATTTAATATTATTATAATTATGTTGCACCGATACTATTGGCAGTTTAAAAAAGAGTCCACCATTAATTTTGATTAAATAATGTCTTAATTTATCATATAATTTTACTTCCAGTCCTGTGTTTGAAGACAGCATGGACCGTAAAAGCATTAGTTCTACCATTTCTGACATGGGGAGCCCCAGAGAAGACTATGGCAGTTTAGAAAGTTTTTCAAATAGTGATCAAACAGAAATGACAGCATCAACTAGCTCTCAGTTGATTTCAACTGATTTTAATGACATGGAGAATTTTGAGCCACCTTCTGATGAAAGTAAACTAGATCTGCAGTCAGAGGAACCCAAGAAGGTTTCTGCTAACAGCAATAATGGTGATTTACAAAGTCAGACAGATTCTGGTATTGGACCAGAAGAAGTTGTTGCAGCTCTTGAGAAAATGATTTGTGGCCTTGATGATATTAACGATTCAAAGGAAGGTAAATTTATTGTACAGAAACTATTTATATTTCGGCATGTGTTTATTTTTGTAAATTGTAAATACTATAATGAGGCTTTTAATTAGACCAATTACCTTAGTAAATTTCAATGTGTTCTAGTGGTATAGTCATAAATTAAGCAGTGGTAATAGGAAGGTTTTGCTAGGGATCATTCCGCAATGAAATTTTTTTTGATTTTTAAAATGAATGAATATCTAATTTAAGTATTGGAATTATGAAATAATAAAATGCCAACAATATAAATTTAGCAATTATTTTATTTTTGATCAAATATTAACATAACGTCTACTGTAGTTCAAAATTTGAATATAATTAATATCTTACTGACTGTTTAAAAAAATTTATGTTAATTTGAAGCTATACTAAAATTATGCAATTTCAACATAAAATCATGACATGGACAAATAGTTATAGAAAATATCACGAGGCTCGCCAGTGGCTTATTGCTTTTATTGATTTGAAATACCACTCATATTATTGAGGGTAAGGATAAAACAGAGTTTGCACTGTTCTAAGGAGACATTTTACATTTTTTTATATATTCTTGTAAAAAAATATATATATAGTGCTGGAATAGTGATCCAGCATGCTCCATTGTTGAGTTCTATCACCATGAGTTGTACAAATTCGTTAGGAACACTAGACGCAGGTAGCATCTCTTATCCTAGCTTTTAATGTTTCATTATTATGAACTAGTGTGGTGAAGACTCTTTCCTTGATGTAACCTGGAGAGTATGGTCCATCACTTCCCATCCATCTGTTGGGAAGTTTTTCATCCAAGAACCAACAAACTAAAGAACCCAGTATGGGGATGCTTTATGGTCCTGACATCTAGAGGATTGCATTAGTAACATTGCTTAAACTCCCTTTGAACAGAAATTGTCAATTTGGTTTCATGGAACCTCCAGAACTCATTGCCTTTCCCCTCCCTCATTGATACTATTCTATTAAAAATTATGTTTATGGACTAGTTTTGCTACTTGTTTGAAGATAAAAAGAGAATTAAAAATAAGGCTATGCAATGTTAAAAATTTTGCATTACTATTTTCAATGGTTATTTCATGCTAAGGTTTTGTCATCAGAAAAGAGACTATATTCTTACCTAGTAATTGATTTGCTTAAGATGTATTATATAAGAGCAATTATTCGTGTGATTATTTGTCTCCATTTTTATTTTAAACATACTGTATTCAAGTTGACATGAAGTTTTTGTTAAAAATGAGATCATTGGCAATAAAAGATTCATTATCTTGACTTGATTCGTAATAATAAAACTTGTGCTGAATTTGAAAGGAGCAGTTCTATAATTGCATTTCAAACACTACAGAATATGTGAATATTCCATTCTATTGAGAATAAGGTCTAATTCTATTAATAATAATTCTTTTAATAATTGGAGAACCTAATTCTAGAATCTAATTAATAATAGGAGAGTCTAATTAGGAGAATCTAATTCTATTATTAATAAATGAAGTTTTGGAAAAGAATAACAAAACATCCCCGATTTAATGTGCATAGAATGTTTTGAAAATCAAGACAAGGTACCAATCGATATGGGTTTATAGATGTGACCAGCTTTGAATAAAGTTTGTATTGTTGAAGAAAAATGAATAATAACAAATTCTTATATGTTGCCTTTTTTCTTCAAGTTGCATTAAAAATATTTCCTTATGCATACGTAGTAGCAATTAGAAAAGTGTTTTATTGAATGAAATTTGGTTTCAAAATTCAGTTAAACTGCACAATAGTTGCTTTTATGTAGAATAGTTTGAAATTGCATAAAATAAATAGAGTTAAGAATGTTTTATTTGGAAAAATAAATATATACTTGGAAATTTGCATATCTGAAAGCTTCTCTTTCTTGCTTTATTTTCGCTCATACCATGTTACATTGATGATAGACTGTTTCTGTTATATATGTAATTTTCATTTATTTGCCATGAAAAGAATACTTATCACTATAATTTTGATGGTATTTTTTCCATTTTCTAAGATTCCAAATCTGATGGTTGCAATAATTATGAAACTGTTGAA